>BQNB010064556.1:9612-35272 GCA_026074375.1 Tanacetum coccineum | reverse complement strand
ATACATTTGTGAAACGAAATTACTAAGCGGGTAGAAAATTACGTAAAAAGTTGAGTTAGTAAATTTTTTATTGCCGCCGCTATGCACAGGTAACCAACTAGTATCTAAAAAGCAATACTAAATTCACAAAATATTTACAAACATATTTTTATAAAATGATTTGTCAATTAAATGTGAAAGATAAGAAAGTAAATGGGAAAATTATGAAGCAATATTATTAGACTAAAACCTTTGCCAAGTCCTTATATGGATTACCTTTTGTAAACTCTTTGTGAGTAGCATTTCTCATGTCTAATTTTATGTATTAGCATTCTCTTGATAACATTAAAAGATTTATTTTTTCACAAACTACTCCGTAATAGACTGATTCTTAAAGATTAATAACAACCAATACAAGGAGATCATAACTAAGAAAAGAAAACAAGATTTCACCAAATTATACCTCAACTAATCGGTAGTAAGTAGTAGCTAACTTTGTTCATGGTACATCTTGATGAGAAAAACCTCTACTAAAAAATGAAAATACAATAATTGAGATACATAAAACCATGGTTCTAAAAGGCGCGAGGCGTGACCTCCACGCCACGCAATAGACCAAGGCTTGGGCTTAAGGCTTGACGCGAGATAAGGAGTGAAAAAACGTGATAAGACGCGATAAAACGTGATGCGTGGAGGCTTTTTTGAATTCAAGTTAGATAAAAATCATATTTTTATATAGAAATGAAAAAGATTACTAGTTTCTTGACTTTATTCCTTATGTATGACACTTTTTGTAAACTCAATATATTTGTAATATGATATATATATATATAAATTTATAAATATTTTCATATTTTGTGTCGCCTTAAGTCACGTCTTAAAAACGCCATGACTCGCCATGGCTCGCAAAGGCGTGAGGCTTGGCCATACCGCCACGCCACACCTCACGCTATTTATAACCTTGCATAAAACTATGATTAAACTTGTGTCTAACTCAACATGACAACGATTTATTTGTTTATGCAAAATGTATATTCTTCGCATGTCAGCAACAAAATGCTGACACATAAGATTAGATATATATTTAGACATATCAATTAGACATGTTGATATGTTTTGCATCTTATGACCCGCCTTAATCTTTAGTTATTGATCATGATTTTCTAGTTGAGTGAATATGATAAAGAATTTAAAAACCGAAAAATACATAAAGTACTTTTTACATTTTCTTTATTTATAAGATAAACTATAACTAAAACTTACCTTGATAAACTCAATAAAAAACTTTGAAAACTTGTTTTTATCATCTTCAACTAAACACCAATATCTTTTATGAGATACGAAAATTTCAATTGATTTTTTTTACTTCTATTTCCCGGTCTGCAACGACTATCTGACTCCCTTTGTCGCCTTGTTTAATTGTTGGCAGTCTCTTAATGGAAGATGAAGCTCAAAAAATTTATTTCAAATTTTTCATAAAAATGTTAGAAGAAGAAATAATAATTGATTGGAGAATAGGTAGGGTTGAAAGACATTCGCACAGTTGGTACAGTAAATATAACAACATAAATTATTAGGTTGTTTAGTTAGAGAATTTTTTTTCTAATTTTGTGTTTTCAAATTTGTAAAAAAAAGAAGAGATTTATTTTCCACAAAATATAGAAAACGCGTTCATGTGATATTGTTTTCCATTCTCAAGAAAACAAGGGGGGTTACAAAGAAAACAAGGAAAACAAATAAAATGTGTTTTGTAGTTTCCCTTGTTAAATTAAAAAAATGCATGTTTTGTGTTTTGTAGAGAATTTTGTTGGAAAACAATGATTTGAACGCGATCTCTGTTTTCTTTGTTTTTCACAAAACATTTTGTGAAAAAAGGGTGTTTTCTAAACGCACCCTTAGTATCATCAGCTAATGCAAATGCTAAATTAGTAATTTGTAACAATGTTAAGAATGGCATGACTAAAATGATTTAGAAACAAGATCATAAAGAGCATATATATACTTTGGACTAAATTTGTGAATTATGAATTGTCTAGGGATGATTCTTTTAATTTACTGAATACATTTTTGGGTTCTAGTATGTTTCTATGCACATTCCATATTTATTTTTTGAACAAGCATGCTCATTCCATTTTATACGCCTAATTTGTTTTTTCTGCGAACCCCGAATTACTTTAAAATTTGAATCTTCGTAGACTTGACATTGTTATTTTAATACCTTTTGAATGGAGACTAGCATAAAGAAATGGTATACTAAAAAAACGATGCATCTCTAATTTTACTTTGACAAGTTATGTAAAAAGTTTGATTATATACTAGAAGAATGAATCCACGAGAAAATAAAATAAGAAGAATGAGAAATTTTTGTAGCCAAATATTTTAAATGAAAAAAAAAAGTTTTATGAAAGATACATCTTATTTTGTAAGTACATATGAAATATACGATTGTGATTACTTCTTATCCTTTTTATTTTACTTTTATTTCTTATTTGATCCTTACACTATATACTAATTTATTTATGTTTTCTTTCTTGTGAAGATGCTTAATTATTATATAATGATTATTAACTAAAAAAACCCATTAAAATGATCGATTAATCACCATGATACTAATATTTTTACTTTAAAAAAAATTAAAGGTGTGCTAGACCAAACGAAAATACAAATTTGACCTCTGAAGGTAAAATCCTTGAGATTCCCAAATAAAGAAAATTGTATACCACCATAAAACGACAACACAACAGATAGAATGTTAATTATTTAATTTTGTATAGCATCTTTATATGGGCGAGTAAATTGCATAAATCATTCTTAAAGTTTGGTCAAATTGCATGTTTCGTCATAAACATTACGAAATTGCAAGGATCGTCCTTGTGGGGAAACTTTTGGTGCAAGTATCGTCCATGTGGGGACGATAATTGCACCAAAGGTTTCCCCATAGGAATGATACTTGCACCAAAAGTTTCCCCACACGGACGATCCTTGCACTTTCATAACGTTTAGGACGAAACATGCAATTTGACCAAACTTTAGAGACGATTTATGCAATTTACTCTATATGGGCACTTTTAATATTATATTTATCTGCATTTTTAAAATATATAGATTAAAAGTCCTGATCATATTATAATGCCACTAACGTTACTCCTAAGTCCTAACTAACTTCTGTACACTGATGAAACATATGTTAAAATTTTGTCGGTCTACGCACTGGATTAGATCTGAGGCTAATCGGAGTGGTCACTTTTTACTCATCTTTTACATTAACGTCACTTTAACTTTCTCTTTATTTTCATTTCCACTCATACTTACTCTCACTTTTCATCTGTTTTGGTCACCACTCACTCACCTTTCATACTCATTTTTTTTACTTAAATACTTTTATTCATAAAATAAAACGTAAATATATAAGTAAACGTAATCATATGAAATTGATAAAAACGTAAAACGTACGAAATTAAAACTTTTATTCATAAAAACTTAAACGTATGAAAATAAAAAAATACATAGATAAATAAAAACTTAAACTAATATTACAAATTCCACTTCTCCTTGATCTCCGCCCTCATTTCTTCCATCTACCTTCGTGCATCCTCAATCAAGTGATCATATGGCTTCATATATAACATTATGTCTTTTTGGCCTTGTTGATATTCCTGCATTGCCAACTCTAATTCACGACATTCCACCTCCCTCCTTTTGATCTCCAAAAAGGTTAAGTGTTCTTCTTTCTTCATTTCGATGACACGTTCGTTGTGCATTGCCATCTCGGAGACCATCAACCTAGCCAATGCTTCGTCATTCATACTTGATGACGATCCCGATGGTCTCGACCATTTCTTCTTCAAACCTTTCGTTTTGTCCTTGCCCATTGGTCATTGTCGAAGTTCATGCACCTCATCTTCGTCGTCGTCGCAAACATCAGCATTCAGATTAATACTAGCATCCCTAGACTCTGTGTTGAATGAACTAGACCTAGATGTCTTGTATCTCTTGCTAGCTTGGTGATTTGAGAGAAAATCAGGAACTTCAGTATCCATCCATTTCGGGCTTTTTCTTAAAACCTCCCAACAATGACGAAGTGTAACGTCATTTCGTGTTCAGCTTCATAATCAAGACGTATCATTGCGTTCGTCTCTGGCACCACTCGTCTGCGTCTTACGCATGACGTTAGCGTACACTCCACAAAATCGAGCCACTTTTGGGCGCACCGTCTTTCATTTATCGTTCATCATGTCGTACGTTCGACGACAAGATGCCTTTGTTTTGTTCTCCAAGTACCGTAAAGCCTCAATCCAAAATCCAGACTCCCTCCTCGCGTTACCAACGGAGCTATTTTTGAATACGTGAACCCAACCTTTACATAACTTAATTTCTTCCTCATTTGTCCATGCAGTGGATCGGGGTGCATCCTCTTTTTGAGCCGTCCTCTTTTGGCGTCCTCTAGTCGGCTTCGACTTCTGTAGCGGGGCCGCGACTTCAACGGCAGAGTTCTCACAAGCGGTGTGTTGAAAAGAAGCGGTGTATTGAAAAGAGTTCGAATATTGAGGTGAGTACATATCTTCAGTTGAAAATGAATGGATGGGAGACATGGGTTGTTTCATATGTGGTTGTGATGACGAACAACCCATTTGAGGTTGTGAGATGTAATTGAGGTTATCGAATGGGAACACGTTTGGTTGCGAGGCGAATTGGCTAAACGCGTTTGTTTGTGAGTATTGGCTAAACGTGTATGGGTTTGATATGGTTCTGGTGTCGGTGTCGGTGTTGGGTTTCGGTATGATTGGTTTGGGTAAGGTTGGTTAAAATATTATGATTATGGCTGTAAGTTCATTTGTTGGTTCGGTGATTGGTTTTCGAGAGCAAACGTGTCGTCGGGTGTCGGGGGAGTGCTTCGGGTAGTTTTTTGTTGTTGACATTTGGTGTTTAGGGGAGTCTTTTGTTAAGATATTTTTGTAACTAAAAATGAGAAGTAAAGTTTAAAGAGTATGTATATAAAATGGGGATGTTGTGTTTAAAAAATGGTGAAGTTGTGGGTATTTATAAGTAAAAATGAGGTAGTTAAATTTTTTTATAAAATGCAACGGCGAAAAAACAAGGGGGCCCACAAGATTAACCACTCACGCATGGTGAGTGGCTCACCACTTTGGTCCGATTTTTCCAAGACTCGCGCATGAGTTTGTTGCTTCGTTTTGGAGGTTCGCCCGTGAGTGGCTCACTCACCGAGTGAGTTCACCGCCACTCTGGGTAGCCTAAAGGGTTGTTACAAAGGACGTCTTGTGATTTTCGGTGACCTTAGGTAATAACTACAATAAGACTTTATTACATTTGTAAAATAAAAAGAAATTACATATAAACTTGAGGTATATTACTCATATATATATATAATATTACACGTACGAATAAAAATACGACCTCATTTAAGTGGATATAATGTGTTACACACCTCTCCGAAACATTCTGATAAGGCTGGATGGAATGGGAGTAAACTCACCATTCAAAACCAAAGTCACTCACAAAATCCTTATGCCGGTCAAGGCAACTCACGCGCGACTTAGGTGCAAAGTGGTGAGCCACTCACCACCGATGAGTGGTACTTATTTGGGACCCACATGTATTTTTATCAGTTATATATAAAAAAAATAAAAAATTAAAACTCTTTTTTTTACCTATAAATACCCACTATTTCACTCATTTTTATACACAATTCATATATTTTTAAACAAATCTCTCACATTTATGTTTACGTTTAATTTAGTTTAAACAAATCTCTCACAATTCATATACTTTTAAATTATGAATACAAGTTTTTAATTTAGTTTACGTTTTTATTAATTTTGTACGTTTACGTTTTTATTAATTTCGTACGT
The DNA here is from genome assembly GCA_026074375.1 of Tanacetum coccineum. Taxonomy (NCBI): domain Eukaryota; kingdom Viridiplantae; phylum Streptophyta; class Magnoliopsida; order Asterales; family Asteraceae; genus Tanacetum; species Tanacetum coccineum. The sequence goes on along the minus strand of BQNB010064556.1, from coordinate 29,423 downwards.
TTACGTTTTTTTTAATTTCGTACGTTTACGTTTTTAAATTTATGAATGAAAGTAATTAAATAAAAAAATGATGTGTAAGGTGAGTTTGATATGAAATGTGAGTGTTATTACGGTTGAAATGTGAGTGGTAAAGTTGGAGAGAGAAAACTGACATGACGCTGATGTGTAAGCCTAAGGTGAGTTGAGTGCTCTTATTCCATCCAGCCTAATAGAATACTTATTAAACACTGTAAAGTGTAAACAACCCCGTCGTGGCCCTCATGATTGCTTTTTCCCTTCACAGCTTAAAAACATAATAATTCACTTGATAAAATAAACAAATAGGAGTAGAAAAATACAAAACATGTTAAAAAGGACAAATTGCATGGAAACATGGATCATATTATAATTGTTAACTGTTAAGCATATAAAGTAGGACAATGGTAAAAGCAATTGAATAACTTACCCAAATCCTTCAGCTGATCAACCCGAGTTACTGATTTGACAACATCAACATCCCTACAACACACAAATTAAACAAACATAAGTTTTTATATCGGTACTAAAATCAAACAAAGGTAGGATCTATACAATGGATCTATACAAATTGGATCTATACGAATTCGTATCATTGTCATCAGCAATAGCACAACAAATTAAGTGTTAAATCCCTTAAAAATTTTTGGATCTATACAATTTAATTTGGATCTCTACACCTTAATTCGGATCTATACAAATTAAGTGTTAGATCCTTTAAAAAAAATTCATCTTTTTGGATCTAAATCAATTGTTTTTCAATTTGGATCATGATTTGTTTAAGGTTGTTGTTCTAAATCAATCGTTTTTCAATTTTTTCACCTTCCCATAACCTAATTGATTTCCCAAGCTCTAATTTTTCATCGATTTATGATCCTTTTTTAATCTTTTCTTTTAAACCCTATTTTTAAAACCCTAACTTTTCTGTTCAAGATTTGCTTTTATAACTCCGCTGTTTGTTCTGATCTGCTATGGGGATGTATCGATCAAAGGAAGATGAGTTAGCTAAACTTTCTTCATCTATTTTTGTCACGAATTTTCCGGATAAGTTTTCTGCTAAGGAGCTATGGACGATATGTAAACAATATGGAACTGTGGTTGATGCTTTTATTCCTGATAGGAGGTCCAAAGCTGGTAAAAGGTTTGACTTTGTTCGCTTTATTAAGATCTTTGATGTTGATCGTTTGGTTAACAATCTTTGTACTATTTGGGTTGGGCGTTTTAAACTTCATGCTAATATTGCGAGATTTCAAAGACCTCCGTTGAATAAAAATAACTCGCAATCGTCACATAATAAGGGTGATCAAAGTGCTCCTAAGGATTTTTATAAGGAGAGTGGGGAGAATGTGAACTCTAAATCTTATGCACATGTCGTTAATGCTGGACCTCATCAGTTTCATAAGAAGGAGGATTCACCGGCGATTGTGCTTGATGAAACGTATGCTAATAAGACGGATTATTCTTTAGCTTTGTTGGGTAAAGTCAAGGACTTCACTTCTTTAACAAATTTGAACGTGGTGTTAGCTAATGAAGGTTTTGTTAATGTCAAACTCAAATATATGGGAGGTTTTTGGGTGATGATTGTATTCACTTCAGAAGGTGCAAAAGAGACGTTTAGGTCAAAGGTGGGCATTGGTTCATGGTTTGCTCAGTTACTTCAAGCATCCAATTCTTTCTTCGTTGATGAAAGAGTTACGTGGATTGATATCGAGGGTATACCACTTAAAGTATGGTCCAAAAACACCTTCTCTCGTATTACTTCTAAGTGGGGGGAATTGCTAGATTTTGATGAACAGGAAGATGGTTACCTTCATAGTAAAAGAGTTTGTATCAAAACGACTTTAGTTGAGAACATTTATGAATCGTTTAAAGTCATTATCCAAGGTAAAACATTTTGGATACGGGCTAAAGAAGTTTCTGGTTGGATGCCTGATTTTGAAGAAGACATTGATCAAGATAGTAAGTCAGATGACGAGCTGAGTAACGAAGGTTCATTTGATGAAAATGGAGGATTGCGTATTACTCCAAATGTGGAAGGAGAGAGTGATCTTGAAGAGGTGGCCGAAACAATCTTTGAGAAAGAGCAAGCTTCTGTTGAGGTGAAAGAAGGTTGTAATAGTGTACAGAAGGAAACTCGATCGGAAGACCCTTTCAATATCTATGATTTACTTGATAAGAAAAAGAGTGCCTACTGTGACATTCCCAATTCTGATGATACCTTGAAATACCCCCCGGGCTTTACTCCAGAAACTGATGTGGATGCTCAAAAAAATGCTTCAAAAGTGTTGGATATGGAAGGCGATAACTCTGGTCATAAGGTTCAAGACGTGGAGCAGGAATCAGTAACGAAGAATAACTCACCTCTTAACAGCTATAAGAATGATACGGAAAGATCTACATGCTCAGGTCACTTTAAAAAATGTGACATTCCACGTTCTGGAGGATCAATCCTTCAACTCATGGAGGAATTAATAAAAGTGGGACAAACAATGGGTTACAATATGGAGGGATGCATAACCAACATTGGCGACATCATTAATTCTCAAGGAGCGAATGATGGTAATCGATGAATTTTTTGTCTTTGAACATTCAAGGCCTTGCCCAAAAGGCTAAAAAAGATTGGGTCCGGGAGTTATGTGAAAAACACAAGGTGAATTTTGTGTCCTTACAAGAAACTAAAATGGAGGATATTGAGCTTTTCAATATCAAACTATGTTGGGGTAACTTTGGATTCGAATTTGTTCATAGTCCGTCCGTTGGAAATTCGGGAGGTATTCTTTGTATTTGGGATCCTAGATTGTTTCGTAAGCTCAACTCAACGATCTCAGATTACTTTGTGATTATTCAAGGGGAATGGGCGCCTAATGGTAAGAAGTTAATCATTATTTCTGTATATGCTCCTCAAGAGTTACGTGAAAAGAAGATGCTATGGGACTACTTGATTCTAGTTCTCAAAAGCTGGAATGGCGATGTAATCATAATGGGTGATTTTAATGAAGTGCGTACACAAGATGAAAGACACGGGTCTATTTTTAATGCTCATGGTGCTGATGCTTTCAACTTGTTTATTTCATCCGCTGGATTGGAGGAGGTCCCTCTAGACGGTTGCAAATTCACATGGTGTCATAAATCAGGATCGAAGATGAGCAAACTCGACCGCTTCCTTATTTCTGAAGGTTTACTAAATTCATGTCCTAACATTTCATCTATTACTTTGGACCGTTACTTATCCGATCATAGGCCTATTTTAATGCGTGAGTCCCATCATGATTATGGACCTTCTCCGTTTCGTTTTTTCCATTATTGGTTTGAATTGGAAGGGTTCGATACTTTTGTGAAACAAACATGGAATGATGCTCAGGTGACCGATTCGAATGCCATATCAATGTTTATGAAAAAAATGAAGTATCTCAAAGAGAAGATTCGTATGTGGGTTAAAGCCAACAAAGAAAACTCAAAAAGTCATAAGCAATGCTTACAAGAAGAGCTGTCCAAAATTGATTTGCTACTGGACAAGGGGGAGGGCAGCTCGACTCTTATTTCTAAACGCATGGAGATCCTTAAATCAATTCAGGACTTTGTCAAATTAGACACGATGGAGTTGGCTCAAAAAGCGAAGATCAAATGGGCGATAGAAGGAGACGAAAATTCGAAGTATTATCACGGGGTTCTAAATAAAAAACGAAACCAACTTGCAATTCGTGGTATCTTGGTGGAAGGTAGATGGATCGAATCTCCTATTCTAGTAAAAGATGAGTTTCTCTCTTATTTTGCTAGTCGTTTTAATAAGCCTCCTGATTATCGTCTTCATATCGATTTGGACTTCCCGAATAAATTGAGCCTCGAACAACAAATGGTTTTGGAAATTGAGGTTACTCGAGAGGAGATCAAGAAAGCGGTTTGGGATTGTGGGGTTGATAAATCGCCTGGACCTGATGGTTTTACATTTGGCTTCTATCGTCGATATTGGACTTTTCTGGAAAATGACGTGGTAGAGGCGGTGTTATACTTCTTCAATCATGGGCAATTTCCTAAAGGTAGCAACTCATCGTTTATCACTCTAATCCCAAAGACTCAAGAGGCTAAAATGATGAAAGATTTCAGACCTATCACTTTAATTGGAAGTTTATACAAGATTATTGCCAAGATTTTGGCAAACCGTTTGGTGGTTGTTTTGGAAGACTTAGTATCCGATGTTCAATCAGCTTTTGTGGCGAAACGGCAGATTCTAGATGGTCCATTCATTTTAAATGAGTTATTTCAATGGTGTAAGATGAAAAAGAAGCATACGATGATATTTAAGGTAGACTTCGAAAAGGCATATGATTCGGTCCGTTGGGATTACTTGGATGACGTTTTAAAAAGGTTCGGATTTGGTGAGAAGTGGTGTGGTTGGATCCAAAATTGCTTACTCTCTTCCAAAGGTTCGGTTATTGTGAATGGTAGTCCTACTAAGGAATTTCAGTTCCATAGAGGCCTAAAGCAAGGTGATCCTCTCTCGCCGTTCTTGTTTCTTTTGATCATGGAGAGTCTACATATCTCGATGCAAAGAGTGGTGGACGCAGGCTTATTTAGAGGTATTCAGGTTGGTTCTTCTCTTCAAGTTTCTCATCTTTTCTATGCGGATGACGCGGTTTTCATGGGTCATTGGAGCGAAGCTAATATTGATACTATTCTTCGTGTGTTGGACTGTTTTTATCACGCTTCGGGTTTACGGATAAACATGCTCAAAAGTAAACTCATGGGGATTTCGGTTTCTAGCGACAAGGTGGATCAGGCAGCAAAGAAAATTGGATGTGCAATTCTTCAAGTGCCTTTCTCGTATTTAGGTTCCAAAGTTGGCTGCCTTATGTCTCGGATTCAATCGTGGAGCGAGATTGTCAATAATATTTTAACTCGTTTATCTAAATGGAAGTTGAAGACCTTATCTATCGGGGGAAGGCTAACTCTTCTGAAATCTGTCCTAGGTTCGTTGCCAATATACCATATGTCCTTATTCAAAGTTCCAGCGAAGGTTCTTCTCAATATGGAATCCATTAGATGTCATTTCTTTAATGGTATCGAGCATAACGGAAAGAAGCCAATATGGGTTAAATGGAATAAAGTTTTGGCTTCTAAAGAAAAGGGAGGTCTTGGAGTTTCGAGTTTCTACGCTCTTAATAGAGCTCTTTTATTCAAATGGGTTTGGCGTTTCTGCACACAACAATCAGCTTTATGGACCAAAATTATTAAAGGGATACATGGAGAAGACGGAAAGATTGGTAAACATGTTCGAAGCCACCATCCGTCCTTATGGTTGGATATCGTCAAGGAGGTTCAACATATTCAGAGGCAGGGGACTGATTTGATGGGATTCATTCACAGAAAGATGGGCAACGGGGTAGACATTCGGTTCTGGGAGGACAAATGGAGGGGCGACAACACTTTCCAATCTGACTTTCCCAGAATGTATGCATTGGAGACTCAAAAAAATATTTCAGTGGCGTTGAAGTTATCTCATGATGATCTTCTGTGTTCGTTTCGTAGAGCTCCAAGAGCTGGAGCTGAAGAGCTTCAATATATTCAGCTCGTGAAGATTATGGAGGGAATTACTCTTTTCGATTCGAAGGATAGATGGAGATGGTCTTTAGAAGGTTGTGGCGAGTTTACAGTCGCTTCGGTTAGGAATCTCCTTGACGCAAACTCGTTACCAGTGGTCTCTTCCAAAACCCGTTGGATAAAAGCCGTGCCTATTAAAGTCAATATTCACGCTTGGAAAGTTAAGTTGGACATCTTACCTACTCGGTTGAACATCTCTAAAAGAGGCATGGATATTGAGTCGATTCTATGTCATTTATGCGAAAAGAATGTGGAATCATCTAGCCATATTTTATTTACTTGCCCTATATCTAGAGAGTTATTTTGCAAGGTTTTACTTTGGTGGGAGATTGATGTCGTGATGGTTTCCTCTTATGATGAATGGTTAGAATGGTTGTTGAGTATCCGTCTTCATTCTAAACATAAAGAGTTGTTCGAAGGCGTTTGTTATGTCTTATGGTGGTACATTTGGAATTTCCGTAACACGAGCATTTTTGGTTTGGCTTGTCCTTCGAAGGCGCTTATATTTGAGGAGGTAGTCACCCGATCCTTCATTTGATGTAATCATAGATGTAAAAAGTCTTTTAGTTGGGTAGATTGGCTTAAAAACCTGCATCTTGTTACTTTGTAATTTCTAGCTTTTTACTAGTCATTTTGTTTCAATAAAATCCGCCGTTCAAAAAAAAGTTAAGCATTTATACCAAGTAGATGTGGTTGCTTCATCACTGCTTCAAGAAAGAACCAAACGTGGTTGCAAAATAATGGGGGGGGGGGGGGCTGCTTAGTTATGTTAAGTGGTATTTTATCGACGCATCGCCGCGCCATTCACTTAGGTTTTAAAGAAAGACAATATTTTGGTTCAAATCTATATTGTAAGTATTTTGGACTTAATTCGTATAGTGTAAGTATTTACCATTTTTCATCTTATCGTTCAGGCCTCCTTCTTTCTCAGGTTGATCTGGCCTTTTATCTTGGAAATCATTATCATCTCGTTGTCTCTTATCTTGGACAGCTTCTTCATCTATTCTAGATGAGCTTCCAGTTTCCTTCGTTAAACAAGGAAATATATTTTTAAAGAAGGAAACATCCTTGATTCCATTAATTTAATTAATTAGTTAAGGGTAAAACTGTCATTTTATTAAAATGTAAAAAACAGTAATAAATGTATTTTTTTTAAACTGTGTGTTTTTTCTATGAACGGACAACGGAAGAAGTCACAATAAATGCCCTCAGAAAGAGAAAAAACCAAAAGGGCAATAAAGATGGTCTTATCTTATACATATCCATCTTTTTGTACCAATTACCTTCCCAATTCCTAAAAAAACTTTAACAACATTCAACTCTTCTTAAAAAATGGTGTGTGTATGCACATTCAGTATTTTCTAATGCGTGTGAGACGCCATTGAAGAAAATATTACTTTTCTTTCTTTTTAGTCACATATAAATTCCACATAACACACACGCATAGAAAAAATGGCGTCTCATCATTCACAGGTGTAACCTTCTCCGTGCATTCAATCCACTCTTCTCGTAACTCGATCCATCATTTTTATTATTCGAATCTATATTTATAACAACCTAACTAACTTTTTTTTAATATCTATTCAACTTTTTTTCAATCTCAGTCGGTTATTTTTCCGATCAAACTTTTTCAGTCGGTTTCATTTCCGATCACATTTTCCGGTCACATTAAGTCTTCATTTTCACTAATTTTGACTTTTACTTTGAGTTTAAGTCACTTACAATTTATAGGTGTTGATAACTTTACTCATTTCCAAATTAGGTTATAAGAAGCTGTTGTTATCAGTAATCAAACAGATCAAAAATTAGATCTGAATTTGATTTATATAAACGGTTATACAGTTACAAATTCAGTTAGAAAGTTAGTTAAGTTTGTTATAAAAAATGGTGAGTGGAAATATATTTCATTTTAGAAAGAATTCATGGCCTCCTGAAGAATATATTAATCGCACTTCTCTCCAACTGGTTAGTTAATTTTTTTTATATTATATTTAGTAATTAAAATGAATATTTTGTTTAATATAATTTTTGAATTAATTGGATGATGATGCAGCTTGATTTCGATGGCGGTGCACCGCCGGAACAAGCGTGGCGAAGGAAGCTGAATACTCATGCTAGTATTCTAAAGGAGTTTAGTATTACGTTTATGGAGGCGTTAAAAATGGTTAATTATTACTTTAGATTCGAATTAGAATATATACGTCGCTGTGTAATGTCGAACAATTTTGATATATAATGTGTTTATTATGTTGGTTGCAGATTACGCTTGGTATACGCTTGTGGTCGTATGTTAGAGAAGAGGCGTCTCATGGAAGGGTAACTTTTCGTCCGCTTTTATCCATGTTTGTGTTTCGTATGTAATTGGGATTAGAATTAGGCGATGAATGTATGCAGGGCCGTCTCATGGATTTTAGTGGCCCCGTGCCATGACCATAAAGAGGCCCTTAAGCACACACATAATATACATATGTATGAGTAGTGAATGAACTAATTAAACCCGATTCTCATACCGTGCATATGTATAATAGAAGTGCATGAAATTTGGTGGCCCTCGTGAAGTGGTGGCCCTGTGCAACCGCACCTCTTGCACTCCCCTAAAGACGGCTTGAGTTTTATAACTGTGCATTGTTTCACGCAATTTTAATGTGATTTAAGAGTTTATGCCATTACGAAGATATGCTACAGAGTTTAAACCTCGCTCTTGCACTCCCCTAAAGACGGCCCTGAATGTATGTGTGGGATCTTGAGTTTTATAACTGTGCATTGTTTCACGCAATTTTAATGTGATTTAAGAATTTATGCCATTAGGAAGATATGCTACATTGGAATGGGATGGGATAGTTGGTGTACCGGTTAGCCCGTATACCCTAGGGTAACTGAATAACGTGTTTGAGGAGATTAGGTTCGGATACATGAGGTCTTGTATTCGAGTGTTTGGCGAATTCCTGTTATATACTTACATTGCTAATTGCGAAATGTGATCTTATCAATCTTTCCATATTTCCATAATTGGCATTGGATCTTTTGTGAAATGGATTTAATTAGAGTATGGGTTTACTATTGTGCAGCAGAGGGCACCCATTGATCCTTTTAACCGTGAAGGAAAACCATTAGCATCCCAAGGGGTTCCACTTGGTGGTATGGGGTAAGTTGTGAATAAATTAACAGATTGCGTGTTGCAATAATATATTATTGGGCGCGCGTTTTGATAAGTTCTTATTTGTATTCTTCAGAAGTGGCAGCATAACTAGAGGATTTAGAGGAGAGTTCAGGCAATTTCAAATCCTTCCGGGTACATGTGAGGCTTCCCCTGTGATGGCCAATCAGTTCTCTGTAAAGCTCTACCTCTTTTTCATCATTTATTATCTACATCCTCAATTTCCATAAAAGTAACAATATCATGAAGTAAAAACTTATGTAGAGCATTTAAAAACGAAACGGTCATTTATGCAAGTGAATTTGTAGGAAAATGGTATTTAGATGGTATTTATCTATTCATCGAACGCTGTGATGCACCTCTTAATTCTGAAATCATTTGATCTATACATTCACAGATTTTTATTACGAGAGAAGGCAGCAATAAAAAATACGCATCAGTGTTATCACCGGGCCAGCATGAAGGGATAGGGTGAGGGAGTGGATCTCAGTCCCTGTACAATATATTTAAAGTTCTATTATAAACTGCGAGATTTAATGACATATGTTTTGTGTTTATATCAGGAAAATAGCACGGAAGATCATGGTTTATCATCATGGAGGCGCTGAATTTGGAGTGGGCCAGGCATTCCACATATCACGCGGTTATTTCCTCACGTGCATGGACCGTTTATGAAGGTACGTTTATATGGCATACTTCAGAATGACAAAAATACGTGATGTTACTCGTATAAAGTTCCCTTCTTATGTTAAGCCGCCTTCTCTTTTTAGGCGAAGCCTGATCCAGATGGGCTAAAAGTTATCTTGTGCCCAATATTTCACCATTTTTGCCTCATAATTATCGAGATAGTAGTCTTCCCACATCTGTATTTGTTTATACGGTATAAATTTTTGAATAAATATGATTTAGCTCAGCCCGTCATATTGTGATTGTGATATTATCACACGTTCTCTACTTCCTTTTCAGTTGGTGAATACCGGTAAAAGAAAAAAAAAAAGATCACACGTCAGCCTTTTTATAAACGTGGGCAGTAAGTTTCCATTTTGAGAGATTCAAAGGATCCGTTTTGATCTCTGGAATTTTTAATTGATAGTTTGGTTTGTACAGAATTCAATTGGAGGTATATCACATCTTTCTGGGGATCATGTGAATGAGCCATTCCGGTGAGTTTAGTTTACCCAATCTTTTAGAATGAACAGCTTCTGTTTTTGTCTGCCTCTAAATTTGGTTCTTTTATCAACAGGGGCGAAGATGGAGTCTCTGGCGTGCTTCTACATCACAAGTAAGTTAGCCCCGTTTTTTATGCATACAACCTCCCAAATATCAGCGTAATCCATGATTTTATTTTGATGATATTGTTGTAGTAATCATAATCAACACATCAGTTATTGTGAATGATATGTTTCAACCCAACATGCTATCTTGCCACATCTAATTCTGTTATGATGATTTGCAGGACAGCCAAAGGGAACCATCCTGTTACTTTCTCTGTAGCAGCATGCGAAACTCAGAATGTAAATGTGACGGTTTTACCGAGTTTTGGTTTGTCTGAGGGAAGCTCTGTTACCGCAAAAGAAATGTGGAGTAAAATGGCACAGGTAAAGGTTTCACATTCTTTCAATTATATTACCATAAATTATCAGTTTTTGTTTTCTAATAGTCGTTTTTGTCTTGTGTACCGTCCCTGTTTGCCTGCAGGATGGACAGTTTGATCAGGGTAACTTCAATTCCGGGCCAACTGTCCCTTCATCAGCTGGGGATGCCAATTGTGCTGCAGTGTCTGCTTCAACATGGGTTGAACCGAATGGGAAGTGCACGATTGCGTTTGCTGTTGCATGGTCATCTCCAAAAGTCAAATTCATGAAGGGGAAATCGTATCACAGGTTGGCTTATTTTTTAGTTCAAATTATATGCTAAGGACTTATTCACTGAAATTAGTATTGGTATCTCAATTTAGACGGTTATTTAACTTGTATAATATTGCAGGAGGTACACTAGATACTATGGTACTTCTGAGGGGGCAGCTAAGGATTTGGTTCATGACGCTCTAACAAGTAAGCACTTGAAATATTGTAGCTTGGATGCATTGTGTTGAATTGAAGCTAGTTAAGTTTCTTTAAATAGGCAGTTACTCTTTTTTCATGCATTTTGATACTTTGGTTAGATTACAAGAGGTGGGAAGAAGAGATTGAGAGATGGCAAAATCCTATACTTAAAAACGACAAGCTACCAGAATGGTAAGTTCTAAACTCTTTTAAGCTGCTGTTATGATTATTTAACCGTAGACCCTGGTTATCCTATATAGGAATCGAATGACCAAAGTTTGCGGATAGTCACTTTCAAACGTTTGTCTTAGTGTTACTTGATCCTTTTCAGGTACAAATTTACGTTATTCAATGAGCTCTACTTCTTGGTTGCTGGTGGCACAATCTGGATTGGTACTAATCCCTGTTGAATGCAACATAATTTTTCGTCATGCATAGCGGCTAGTTATGCATTTTTTTTAAAGCTTTTATTTTATTTTTTAACTGGCTCTTTCTTTCAGACACACAACTACCAGCAGCTGATTTCGTGCGTGAACACGAGCAACAACCAAAAATCAAGTACGACACAAACAATGGTCAAAACGGTATTAACGAATATGGTCATTCTTATGATGATGAAAATTCTGCTACAACCTCTAGCGAAGATGAGTCCGAGGAAGATGACAAAATACGTTCTTTAAAGCCAAATGATGATGGTGATGATGTTGGGAGCTTTCTATATTTAGAAGGTGTAGAATACATCATGTGGTGTACTTATGATGTTCATTTCTATGCATCTTTTGCTCTTCTTGAACTCTTTCCGAAGATCGAACTCAGCATTCAACGGGAATTTGCGAGGGCTGTGCTGTTCGAAGATGAAAGAAAAGTCAAATTTTTAGCCGATGGAAAAAATGGAATTCTGGGGGGGGGGGGGGGGTGGGTGGGGGGGGGGGGGGGAGGGGGGGGGGGGGGGGGGGGGGGAGGAAAAAAGGGGGAGGGTGGGAAAGTGAAAGGAGCGGTTCCACATGATCTCGGAACTCATGATCCATGGCATGAGATGAATGCATACAACATACACGATACAAGCAAATGGAAAGATTTGAATCCGAAATTCGTGCTTCAAGTTTACCGGGACTTTGCTGCAACTGGTGATTTGTCATTTGGAGCCGAGGTATGGCCTGCTGTTTGTGCTGCCATGGCTTACATGGACCAATTTGACCGGGACGATGACTGTTTAATCGAAAATGATGGTTTCCCCGATCAAACATATGACGCGTGGACAGTTCACGGTGTTAGCGCGTATTGTGGTTGCCTATGGCTTGCTGCACTTCAAGCTACTGCAGCAATGGCTTCACAATTAGGCGATACTGCAACTGCCGAAGGGTATAAACGTAAATTCATCAAAGCAAAAACAGCGTTCGAAGCAAAACTATGGAATGGGTCTTATTTCAACTATGATAGTGGAACAAGCAACAATAGTAAATCGATTCAAGCTGATCAATTAGCGGGGCAATGGTATATGGCATCTTCAGGTTTACCGAATCTGTTTGATGATGTGAAGATACGAAGCGCTCTACAAAAGATTTTTGATTTTAATGTTATGAAAGTTGTTGGAGGTAGAATGGGTGCGGTAAATGGTATGCATCCTAATGGAAAGGTGGATGAGACTTGTATGCAGTCTCGTGAAGTTTGGGCTGGGGTTACCTATGGTCTTGCAGCTACCATGATTCATGCGGGGATGGAAGAACAGGCTTTTACGACTGCTGAAGGTATTTTTACAGCTGGCTGGTCGGAGGACGGTTTCGGGTGAGTCTTGAAAATCTTACTGAGAATTTACGTTTGGAATCGAGTATATTGACCTGAATTCGGAATGACTGAGGGTTTTTCTTAACGTTAAGCATCTGAATATCACAACTGGAAGTAGCATACACATGTCCAAACACTATTTTTAAAACCCATTTTGGGGTAAGCAATGGTAAAACCATGAAAGTTACAACTTTTCGACAGTTTATCCCTTGTAGTTATTTTGCTTTGTTAGTCCCTTCCAAATATTTTGGGTAATTTTGGTTCATTTTTTCTGTAAATTTAAGAGAGAATGGCACAGGTAAAGATTTCAAGCCATTCAGGATGGGTCTGATATCCGTAACTACCCAAAAGGCTGGGTTTAAAAAACCATACTCGTATTTCGTACCCAATACAACTCGCCCTCTATTTCATTGCAGCTGTTCATCATAATCAGATTATTTAGAGGTTTGTTTTCCATTACAGATATGCGTTCCAGACACCAGAGGGATGGACAATGGATGGGCACTTTCGGTCACTAGTATACATGAGACCGCTTGCAATATGGGGTATGCAGTGGGCTTTATCTCCTACAAAGGTAGTTTTAAATCCACCTCCAATTAACATGATGGATAGAGTTCATGATTCTCCTTCGATTTCAAACAGCGAAACAGGTGTTAAAAAGATAGTTCATAAAGCCAAGTGCTTGAGCGGTTCTGTATTCAATTGCACATGCTGACATCATTCGTGTTGTTGTCATTTGTGCTTTCGGGAACTAACCAATAAGAACAAGGTGTTTTTTCATGTAACCTATATGGGGTCGTCCTTAAAATGGGAGGATTATCGTTGATCTGGTATGTCCATTGGTAGTCATGTACTAGCCTAATCTAATTCATTCTTGGACAAACTTATAATCGGTAAAAAGAAAGTGAGACTTGCATCAGCTTTGGCGAGTGCAACTCAAAGTTTATGCCGGTTGTCACTGAATTGAGACTTGATCAAGTGATTTCGGAATCTGTAAATTTGTTTCTATGTATGCGGAAATGAACATGTACACAAATAAACATAATCGTAATATCCATGCCTCATATTAGAAATTGATCTTTGTTCTCTTGGGTTCCCATAGCAGACCAAGTAGAATGTTGATGGTGGGTTGGCTAATTAATTATCTGATTCTTGGTACGTCAGGTATAATGGGTTATAATCCAAAAGCGGCTTTGTATTAGTTAACCAACTTCTTTTCTTCGATAGAAATGTATAACACGTATAAAAAGTCTAATAACCACTTGTTAATATGGCTGATGTCCTTGCTCTTAGAACCTTTTTGGTTATGTTCCGGCGCTGTCTTAGCTCTTAGAAATTTGTCGCTTTTTTTTATCTCGTCAATGATGTTCAATCTTAAGTTTTGTAGTGATTTCACAGTTCTGTATTACTTGATTTGGTATTGTGTGGGATGGAGAGTACTCCATGGAATGGAGGATTTGTATCTAATTACACCGTCGCTTAGTGATTATCACGGAGCTTAGTATCAATGACCAAAGTAAACGCAGAAGATAAACGATCTTTTAAATTATCATGGAGCATAGTTTTTTTCTGAACGGCTGATAATATATTGAAAAAAAAGAGTCTAGCAAGAAGCTAGAGACTTAAAAGTACATATGAATTAAAAAAATAAAAGCATAAAGAAGCAACCCGGGACTTTAACTGCGAGGGAAACTAAAGGAATGAAAAAACTTTTGAAACGGAGGCCGAACATTCGGTTTTCACTTTGCCAAAAAAAAAACCCCCACCACGGAGGCTGAGCCACCAGTTTTCACTCCGAGGTGGTTTTTGAAGAAACCCCACACAAGCCCCGAGAAAGAAGGCGAGGCAAGAAAACATTCAACCATTGTCCAAGACACAACCGTTCCATTAGAGGAGACTTACATCCAATCCGTCTAGGATAAAATCAAATTGCCTCTGTTATGGAGCCAAGAAAATAAAGTAGAACTAACATAATAAAAAATGTCACTTTTCCTCAACAGTTGAGAGTTAAAAGTAACACTATTTCGGAATCTCCAAAGCCACCAAATAACCGAGGTAGAAATGATAAAAAGCTGGTATTTCTTTTCTTTAGGAGCATGCCAAGAGGATAACCAATCTTTAAACGCCTCAAAAGATAAAGCTTGGACAAAGGGGATTTCGCACCATCTATACACGAGCTTCCATAAATCAGAAGCAATAATGCATTCAAAGAAAATATGATTGGCAGATTCAACGTTAGCATTGCAAGAGGAACAAGAAATAGCCGGAATATCCATTCCACACAAAGAGAGATTCAACCTGTGAGGAAGCCGATCCAAAGACAATCTCCACATAAAAATATTAACCTTGTGGGGAATGATTTTGTCCCAAGAAGTAGAAGGAAGAGAAGGAAGAGTCTTTTGGTCAATAATATTACGAGCATCATTTACCGTGAAAGTACCATTTGGGCCAAGATTCCAAACACATGTGTCTTCGCTAGCTACAATATTGAGTTGGCCAATCTCCTTCAGCATGTCGCGAAAAAAGCAAGATTTCGAACACCAATATTGGTCCTGGACCAATTCCAATGCCATTGTCCATTAATGATACGGTCGATGATGAGACAATCTTTGTCTTGATCAAGGCGGTAAAGACGATTGTACCTGATAGAGAGAGGGGCCTCGCCAACCCATATATCTTTCCAAAAACGAATACGAGTTCCACAACCAGCATTAAAACGAAAAGAATTATTCAAAATGATACCTTTCGAGTGAAGGAAGTTTGAGGATCCAACAATGTTAGCCCATGTACCCTTGAAACTGCAGCCATTATTATCAAAACCACCTTCATGACCATGAAAAGCTTTAACGACTTTAACCCATAGATCATTTGGAGAAGTGAACAACCTCCAGCGCCATTTTTGGAGAAGAGCAAGGTTAAAAGCTTTAAGACTACCAATGTTTAAACCTCCATTATCATAAGAATTTAAGATAAAGGCCACTTGACCCATGCCATTTTCTTGCCATCTTGATTACCTCCCAAAAAGATTTAAAACCGAATTCTTTTTAAATCATTTTGAGAGAACCGATTCAGGGGCTCTAAAAATTTAGAGATAATATATGCCGAGACTTCCTGACACAGACTTGATAAGGGTCAGACGACCCCCTATCATGGAGCTTAGTATCAATGACCAAAGTAAATGCAGAAGATAAACGATCTTTTACGCTGCGTTCTCGAGTTTAAGACGGTAGAAAAAGAAAAGAATGGGAAGGGCAGAGAAAGAAAAGAAAGGATATCATACAATCTTGTTTGCGTTCTCGAGTCGGACAAAACGGAAAGGAAATGCAAGAAAAGTGTGTATGATTCATGTTCTTAAGTTGGAAGGAAAGTAATGTAAATATGACAATTTACAACAATGCCCCTCTTGTATATTAGCCTTTGTAGTTGGTGGGGGGTATATAATCATTTCAAACCAAAAAATAATATTATCATTTCCTTTACTAGCAATCCCTCCAAAAAATGGAGGATAACTTGGTCCAAATTTCCCTCCTCCTTTCCTATGTAAACCCTTTCTGTTCCTTTTATTAAAACGTTGAGAACACAAGATTATGTATATTTCTTAGCATTTTCTTTCTTTTCTCCTCAAAAACAAACTCGAGAACGCAGCGTTAAGTGTCCTATAATGGTAACTCATTAGAATAAATAACAAGCATGATTCGAGAAAAAAAGTAGGTACGTGATTGTTTTTGTCATGAAAGTCATGCCTAACTCCAAAGAAGGAAAATGGTTATCATTTATATATCTAACTGTCTACTCATTTGTTGTTTTAGGATTAGTGTGATGCCTTCATATTGGTCGTGTGGTTTGGTTCACCTGGAACACATCCTCAGGAGAAATATGAAGATTTGATATGAAGTCTTAAAGTTTTTATTTAACCAGAAAAATATTTTTAGTAAATTTTCCTCTTAATTTTAGAGAATAGTGGACGAAACATTTGTCTTAAAAAAATGGTGTCAATTTTTGTTTTATATGAAGGGTATGTTTCGCACCAAAGATTATGAGATATTGTGATTATTTTTTAAGAAAATAAGTTATTTAAAATATAAGCTTCGTTTGACAAATGAACTTATATGAGATTATAAAAAAATATAATCTTCCATAATCTTTTTAAATCAAATTTCACTTCATGTAGCTTATAATAATATTCTCTTTTCATAATCTCCATCTTTATCTTCAGCTCCATCTCCATCCCCATTTCCAGTTCCGGGTATAGCAACGATTACTTTTGCCAAATATACTCGAAATCTTAACTTTTTTGTTATATCGTAAATATAGCACTTCGACAAGCACCTCTAAATTTTTGAAAATTCATATGATAATCTTTTTTTTTTTTTGTTTTTGTAAACTATAAATTAATTCTTATCAAAGATCTCAAAGGTGCGTTTTTAGTTGAGTTTTTTAAACCATTTTGTGATCTTTATCTAATTTTGAAACTTTAAAGTTTACTGGAGAGTTATTTTACATATCATATTTTTCTTAAATACCATGGGACTCATCCCCATCATTCATTTAAAAAAATTAATTGATGTGATTAAAAACAATTTAATATTTCACCTATCTTTTATACTTTAAATATCTCATGAACCGTTAATCATTAGACAAAACAAATTATACAGTCACAATCAGCTTTTAATTTTCTTTCTATAGACGTGCACTTTGATATACTTTCGACAAACCTTTTTTTTCCTTTTTTGCACTTTTTTTTTTCATTTTTTCACGTTTTTCCCTGTTTTTCCCTTTGTTGAAACTTGCATGAAGAAATCACATTTGATTAAACACTAATTTGAATATACTAATAAAATCACATGTGACATTGTTTAGGTTATAATCTTTTATGAATTCAGTAATTATATGAATTTAACACCGTTAGTCCTCAATGGTTAAACCGGACCTTGATAAGCATGGCAACAGCCATGTAACCGAGTAAGTATTACTCGGAATGTTCCTAGTAGCTAGGTTGGTTTAACTGTATAACAACGACAACAAACAACGACAACGATACCCAATCCCGCTAGGGTAGGGTATGGGAAGGTGAAATGTAGACAAATCATACCCATACCCTTAGGAAATCCCACGGGTAAAGAGACTGCTTTCTAAAATGGGTCGCAGCGGAATAATGTCCGAGAGCGTTACTTCATAATACAATAGCACAAGATACAAGAGAACGACTTCTAAATGAGTCGTTTGAAAAGTAATCTCGTTGATTTTATTGAAAAATAACTTGTTATAACATTTGTCCTAAAGTTGAATTAAAATGAAAGACTGAAAATAATACAACGAGATTGGATTGTTTGAATGTATGTAGAAATCCATGAATGTAATCTTGTAAAATTTGGACTCCAATACACATTTGTTATGCTAAGCATCTTATTCACCTGAGAAATACATGCTTAAAAATATCAACATAAAGTTGGCGAGTTCATATGTTTACGTAAGTATAAATGTAGGACCAAAAGAGTATAGTGTCTACTGCTTCACCACAGTATCATGAAAAATGTTTAGTGACGTTCAATAAAAGTAGTGCAGACCACAAGATTTCAAAATGTATGACTATTGTAACACATAAAATATCACAAAATGTAATTTCGACTGTACTAAGCTCATGACAATGACGCTACGACTTGTATGTGTGCAATTTAATGCAATTGAATGCCCCATGTAGATGTCAACCCGTAACATCTAAATCCAACATGGTATACGTCCGTTAGTCGGTATACCGAAACTAGTGAGTGCTACTCACCCGTACGGGGATGTCAATCCCATAAATCTATTTATAACACACGCGCTTACATCTGTAATTAACAGTTTATGATAGTGGGCTTTGTGGGTTACTGCAACTTAGGCACACCACGTAATTATTGTAAACATTGAAAAGCATTGTACTTGTGTCCTTTTGTAAAATGAGCCATGTAATGAATCTCACTCCGAGATTTGTAAACGAGTATGAAAACGAGTATGTAAATGAGTCTTGTAAACAAGTTTGTAAACGAGTTATGAAAACAATCGTGTAAACGTATTTGTAAACGAGCATGTATTCTCCCCAAAATATTTTACATAGTAAAGGAAAACGTCAAGTATGATATTCGTATTTCAAAAAAATCAAATCATACTAAATTTAGTAATATTTTTTTTAATTAGAATTTCTTTTTAAGGTTTTTTAAATTATTTTTAATTAGAAAAGTCAAAATATTTCTAAAATTGGCAAAAAAAATCACCCCACGTTTTTATATAGTGAGAAAAAGAGAATTAAACATAAAAGTATAAGTGTCAAAAACATAAAGAAAAAAAACTTAGAAAAGAGGGGAGTAATTTTACAAAAATTAAGGTCTAATGGAATTAAAAAAAAATTATTATCAAAACTAATAAAGATAAAGACGTGATAATAACTATGTACGATATAATCCTATGCAATTTAAATCAAACCTCACAAACAAATTATTAATAAGTAATCAAAATTTTATGTTAAAACCCCGTGCGTGCACGGGGTATTATAACTAGTATTTGAAAGAAGTAAAATAGGAACCATGAAACTCACCACAAGCAATGAAATGTATGAATAAATGATCAACAATAAGAGTCGGCACAAATAGCTAGGATACAACCTAATTAAATATAGGTCGTATAAGAATTATATACTTGAAAATAAATGCAACAATGCTTTTTAATAAGTTAGATCGCCACGTAATAGATTTAGTTTTTAGTTTATAAGTTAATGTAATGTGTTCGTTACGTTTGTCGTTTAATGTTTAAGTATATACACTTGTAAAAATGCCTTATTAATCCGAGATTTAATTATTGTTACTTACGCTTGATTTACTATTTTATTATTTATAAAGTGTCAAAATATATGGTTTAAATAAGTTAATAAATAATACATGTAAAGTTTTTAAATGGTATCAATATTATATATATATATTACACTATTATTTCTTAAGGTTTTTATAGTCCAAACGGACCCGAAAACACATTTTAATATTCACATCAGCATGTATAATTTTTAAAAAGTGCAGGAAATTATATACTTCCTCCGTCCTAAAATTATTATCCTCCGACAAAAAACACACAGTTTAAGAAAAGTGTATTTATTACTGCTTTCTTTTTCTTACTTTTTAATAGAATGACAGTTTTACCTTTAGCTAATTAATTAAAGTCTTCTTTAAAGTTTGTATTAT
>BQNB010064555.1:770-35272 GCA_026074375.1 Tanacetum coccineum | reverse complement strand
GCAAGAAAAATATGATCGATGAAGAAGAAGTTTTTTTTTTGCCAGTCTTAGTTATCGCAATATCTGGAATGAAAAAAATTATTATGAAAAAAAAGAAAAAAATAATAATAAAAGTTCGAAGTATAAGGCAAAGTTCTGGCACATGGAATCAAGTATCTGCTACTCACCCTCATCAATATCACGTTTTGCCTCTTTGAGATTTCTGTCTAGGTGCTCACGCTGCAATAGGCATGTTTATGTGTCTAGTACAAGCATATGGTAGCGACCTAGATTATGTCTGTACAATTGAGTGACTTCACAAATATAAAATCCTATCTAAGTGACTCATGTGAATTTAAAAACAAACACTTTCCCTATGTGAGGTGCTCTGTTATATGTCTATCCCTAAAAAGTTATAAAACTGGTAAACACTTGTTAATGCTAAAATGCATTTTTCTCCATGTCACGACAAATGTTTTTTTTTTGCTTCCATTGCTTGAGGGCAAGAAATAAGCTAAGTGTCGAGGGATTTGATAACGCCTGTTTCTTTGGCATTATTTATGTATATTTGATCATTTCTCGTGAACTTTTAATACTTACATAGCTTAAATTGCTTATAGGTTCAGTTAAAGACACTACAGACCCAAGCGATTGTGAAGTGTAATTCTAATCTATAAGCGATTTTAATCCATCCAAGGAAGTAGCATTGAAGGAAGTAGCATTGAAGTGTAATTCTAATCTATAAGCGATTGTGACAGAATTGTTCATGGTTTCTGGGTTTTACTTTGAATATAATAAAGTGTTCTTGGGAAATTCATGTTAAATCACCATATTTTGCCCTTGGAAATTGGTATAATCTTGTTAATCCTTTGAATATGATCTTTATTGAATTCATGATGAATGTTATGTGTTTTGTTACTTGTTTGATTATGGAGTAGTATTCTTATGTTTGTTTGGGCATTATTGTGATCTTTGATATGGAGCGTTTGAAATGGTTAAACATTATTTTCTAAGTGTAAAGGCCAAAAGGATACTTATAAACTTATGTTTTATCAATCTATCTAATATATTGGTTATAATAACTTATAAAGGCCGAAAGGATTTGTTGTTATTAATCGATATAATCACTAGTTATATTTAAAGGCCGAAAGGATTTATAACTTGTGATAACTCTATTTAAACATTATTTCAAACACATCATTATCTAAGTGATCATTGCCTAAACAAACATAGCTTAATCATTTGATTGAATCATCTTTTAATTGCTTTCGTTATAATATCTGATATATGCAAGATTTGGTTAATTTGATCCGTGACAATCTTATTAACCTTAGCACCTTAATTACAAACTGTGAAAACTTCAATTCCCGTAGAACGACCTGGACTTACCTAAAGCTATACTATACACGAACGGGTATACTTCCCGAGTGTTGTGTTTTTAGTAAAAATCGGTATTTCTAGTATTATAAATTTAAAGCTTGGAAAACACACATCAATCTGCGATTGTAAATACGAAATCCTCGTGATGACTCAGAATAGCCAATAAAGATACTAATGTCAGCCTTTGTTTTCATCTTCCTAAGATCATCACAATCATTTGTTAGATAACAAAGATATCCAAACACATGAAAGTATTGAATATTGGATTTTCTACCATGAATCAACTCATAAGGAGTTTTATTGTGCCGAGTGTATACAATAGAGCGATTCTGGGTAAAGTAAGCAGTAGCAATAACCTTAGCTCATAGAAATTATGGTGCTTTAGAAAAGATAAAGGCATTTATGCGTGCAGGGCCTCTACGGTGTTTCGATTACGTCGTTTAACAACACTATTTTGTTGAGGCATTCGAGCGATTGAAGTTTTGTAAATAATGCCTAACTATGCATAAAAAGATCCTAATTTCACATTTTTGAATTCGGTTCCATTATCAGTTTGAATAGTCAGAGTCCGATCCTTTAAATTCCTTTGAACTTGATTAACAAAATCGATAATCATATCTGGAGCCTCGTATTTGGTGAGGGAGAACGTTATACCCTATGTGTGCCTGAGAATAATCATCAACGATCACGAGAATATATTTCTTGCCATTGGTACTTGCAACCCGCATTGGCCCATACAAATCCATGTGAAGTAATTTAAGTTTGGATTCGGTGCTTGGAACCAACTTTAGTGGAAGTGAAGCTTTCTTGCTTTTACCCTGTTTCCCTAAGTGACATAGGTGATCTTTGGTATACTTCAATTTTGGTAGCCCGTCAACTAAATCATTTGAAGTGAGTTGGTTAATGGTGCCAAAATTCTAATGAGATAGGCGACGATGCCATAACCAAGATTTTGTTGATGTGGCTCTGGACATTAAACACACTGGAGAAGAAGCCGCCATCTTGGAAATAGAGATAGTATAGAGATTCGAATCTTGAGAACCCGTAAGCAAATCATCTCCCTCTAAGTTCTAAACATAACACGTGTTTGAACGAAAGGCTACTTCTAAATCTCCGTCATAGAATTGTCCAACCGAAAATAGATTTTGCCCAAGGCCTTCAACTTAATAGACATGACAAATTGTGAGATTGCCTGGAATATAATCTCCATAGCCTGTGATTGCAGCGAAATGATCATTCCCAAAGCAGACTGTTCCTATGAATTTCTCAATGAAATTTCTTAGCAGTTGAAGATTTCCAGTCATATGTTTTGAGCATCCGCTATCAACAATGCACAACACAAGCTGGATAAATCAAATACAGATGGAAGAGTGGATAGTTTCACTACCCATTTCTAAGTAGAAACTGGTGTTTTAGTCTTAGGTCTAACACTAGTTTTACTATTTCTTACACTTGATTGTGATTGAGCAGATTTGCTTCTGGGTGTCCAATTAAAACCATGTTGATATTCAAACCACTTTTGCCACTTTCTACTTGTCGCAATTTTGTTGTTCATGTAACTGCTTAGGGTACTTGTTGTATTATAGAAAATATGAAGTATGGTGTTAATGCACTAGAGACCTTACTTGTTGCTGTTGGGGTTGTAGCAACACTTAACCTAGATTTAGCTGCTAAGGGGGATGTAAATAAGGCTCTCTTAACACTAGACTTCCTAGATAAGGCATGACGAGCAACACACTTTTCATGAGAATTCAAAAACACATCATTACCATAAGAAATACACACAATATTCGAACCGTCTTTGACAACATTTACACATGCTTTTACAGTCTTAGAATTGGATATACATGCATTTGTTTGACAAACATTCGAAGTCTTTGTGTCACTTTTATTAGAATCTAAACAAGCACTATTCAATGTCTTCCACACATATGTAGAGGAGCTCTTAGTGTTCTTCAAGATACTATTCTTCGATTTAATGTCCTTAGACGTTGATCTTCTAACACTATGTGAACTTTCTACACTTGTGAAATTCGAAACATTTGTATTAGCCTTAGAACCTGGTGTTTTCATGTCTTGCTTGTTTATTTTATACATGCCTCGTGTAATGACATTCTCATTGTGTTTTTGACCTTGCTCTGGTTTGGGTGTAGACTGTGAAGTGACTGGTTTTGACCTATCTGAGTTAACCTTAGTGTTTGACGCATTCATAGCCTTGTGTGCTATTTGTTTGTTAAACGGTGTAACACATACATGTTTTCCTAAGGTCTTAGATGAATCAAACTTAGTATTCACATTCTTTCCTTTCTCAATTGTGCGAAGCTTACTTTTAAGTTCAGAAATGGTCATCAAAAGATCTTGATTTTTAGCACGCACATCACCATAAGCATGAGTCTTTTGAGTAACACATTGAATTAATTCATCAACTTCTTTTTGATGTCGAGCCCGTGTTACTTTGATGGAATTAAAAAGCTTTTGAAATTCAAGTTTAATATTTTCTCGTTCTTGAACAACTGACTCAACTTGATATTTTAATAACACGTTCTTAGAATTCAAAGTTGACAATTTTGATTTCCAAGAAACATCACAAGCCATTTTCTCTTTTTGATGTTGTAATTTTAGTACAAAATCAAAAACTTGGCTTGTATCGCTGAATATCATTTTCAAGAATTTTGATTCTGTTAAGCAAATTGTCTTGGATTTCCTTAAAATCATTTGAACTTTTCTTAAGTTCATCTTTTAACAAATCATGTTTTTGTTGTGCAGCCGAAAGCAACACACAATCTCTGATTTCACTTGTCAAGGATATTCCAAATTAATCATCCTCTTTTTGTAAAATAGTTTATGTTGGAGATTTTTCTATTTAAATCTTTGTTTCTATTGAATAAAAAATATTTAACTTTCATTGCACTTCCTCATGTGTTCTTCTCGTTATGTATTTCAAATTATGGTATAAGATCTTGACGTCAGAATCACAATCGGTTTTTAAAACTCTCAATTCATTTTGACTATCAGCAGCCATCTACGGCTGGTCTTTCATGAGTTTTATTATCTTGGTGTAGAATCCTGTAAGTGCAATTACCCAATTTATCAATCACTTTTTAACAAGTGACTTTCATTTGGCATTTTTATAACTGGTGATTACCGATGGACATCTTTCTAGTCCGAAACTATGATTGGATAAAGTAGAAGGAATTGAAAATAAGTTTCTTAGAGAGAAATTCTTGTTGAGGAACAAATTTTTATTAAGCGCATTATAAATTTTTGTCTTACATTAACTTGAATCATTTGTCTTTCATTTGATTGGGATTTTCTTCCACATCCTTTAAGTTTCTCTGAATCTGTTGATATTTGATTTTTCAATCTTTTCACTACTTAAGCATATTCTCGATCATCATTTTAGGTTGTGCTGGTATGGCCTTTTTTTTAGACTTTCAGGATTATTGATACCCAGTTTAAGAAATGGATCATAAATTTTGTTTTGGTTTCTTTTGAGATGTGGATCGTTTGAAGAGACGGACCCATTTATAAAACGATTCGATCATGAGAAACTGAGTTTCTTTTCGAGATCAATAATATCTTCAAGATATTGATTTTTTCGCTCTCTAAAAGCCTTTTTAGCTAACTGAGTTTCATGTTGAATGAGTAACTTTTCATTTTCAATTTTGAAACAATCACTTTGAATTTTATCTTTTTCTCTCAAAAGTCGGTCAATTGTGTCTTTATCATTCCGTAACTCACATTTCAAATCATCACATGTTTCTTTATATTTTGAACATTGAAGGTATGGTGTCTCAAATGTTTTGACCCGATCCTTAAACGTCTCAAGCTCCTGTTGTAGCAAATCTTTTTGCTTTTTAAGCTCATTATTCACACGTTTTTGTTTTTCAGCTTCACGTTGTACATTATATGCTAGCATTTGTATTTCATGATTTTCTTCATGAGCAATGATTCATGTTTAGACGTACCACAATTATTTTCCACATACGGATCATCAAATATGATACTAGAATCAATTTGATCATCATCCGTTGTTTGAATAATAGTTTTACGTGTCACATGACTCACTTGTTCATGTGCCCCTGAAATGCTTCACTGTACCTGATTTACAGCCTTGTCATCATATGATGACCCAGTATCAGTAGTTTTAGCATCTGGTTAAAGTCGAGCCATTAACATGAGTGATGCAGTCAATTCATCCAACGATTCCTTACCATATGTATTATCAAGCATGAAATCATTTTCTTTGTTGCTGAGATGACTTCCAGCTTCATCCTTCATTGCTAGCAACATTTGTTCTCTGAAATACTTAGCATCATGAACTTTTGGTTTCTGACAGTCACGAGCATAATGACCTTTCTCATTGTAATTATAGACATCAAGCAATTTGCTTTACTTGGAGTAGAATCAGTTCGTGGTACACGCTGACACGCTGAACTTCTTTGGCTTTCATCACTTGCATTTCCTGCATGAAACATTTGATTCCTATTTCTTCCCAAATTCTTGATAGCAATTCCACCGTAACCTGCATTCTTGGTTTGTATGTCAACTCGTCCATCCTGAACTACAGCTTGATTTTTTGTGTTTGATGACACACGAAGACGATTGTTGGTAGGTGAAGAAAACTTTTGAGAGATTGCTCGGGCTAATAACATCATAGCGGTTGTAAGCTTGTCCTCTTGAGAATCCCCTTGTAACTCCCCTTGATATTCGTCATCGTAATCAACAACAGATGGAGGATGTGTGACATAGTATGATTGTGGAGAATAAGAAGAATTTGCATGAAGATGTGATGAAGAAGCATTTGACATGAGCTAGTATACAAAATTAAAACAAATAAAAACTAACAATGATGATTCTTGGTAGCTTTCTTTGCCCTGGATGCTAGAACATGTGGTTCAAATTGTACCAACGAATCATACAACATATCATATGAGATGACTTTGTCAGATTGATTTTGATGAACCATGGTAACATATTTGCTCCATTCTGGTTGCACAGTAATTGAGAACTGTGTGTTTGATATGCCACTGAAGATGGGACGAACTTTCTTACGAATCCATCGATATTCACAAGTGTCGTTAACCTTTCATGCACAGAGTCTAATGATTCCCCTTCTTTTGCTGCAAACTTATCAAATTCATCCATAAGCCTGTGAATTTATGTCTTACAATAGCAGTAATATTAGATCCATGCATTAACCTTTTGATTCGTTCCCACATTTCTTTAGCATTGCACATGCATCTACTGAATTGTATATGTCATTTGGTCTTGCCCTTGATGAAGTATCATACCACTTGACATCAGCATAAATTTCCTTTTTATCCACTTAGTAATTTTGGACAACGGTTCACAGTATTTGATTTCAGGTTTATCATAATAGGAACCATTGGTCTTTGATAAGGGCCAGGTTTGTATTCGAATGCCACATACTTTCCCTTCTTCAATCTGTTTCCAAAAACCATATGAATCAACTTGCCATGCGTGCGCGCGTCGTAAATAATTCCCCTTTTCTAGTATTGGAGGTCTTGCATTTGCTCCTTGGCTAGATATGGTTTGCTAATTTGAGTGTCTGCTTATTTGAAGCAGACATGATGTTCATATGATTACAAGCAAACTTGGAATCGTTTAGAGATAAAAGTATTGTAATCGTGACTGTCTATTGTGATACGTGAAATAAAACCTTGACTTGTACTACAATAAGTCCGTGAGTAATGAAAAGACTAGGTAACACATAAGCTTGAATACGAAAGCTCAAGTTCTAATGATTAGAAGATACAAAACCCCTTTAACTGTGTTATGAAACCCAAAGAATAAGATAAGAAACCTTTAAACAATGTACGAAACCTCAAAATTGTGTTACGAAACCTTTTCCAATGAGTTACAAAACCTTCCAAGTATGAAACCAATAACAAAACCTCTTGAATATAAGAACTAATCCTCTACGAAACCTCAGACTGTAATACGAAACCTCTTTATAAAACCTTCAGTAACTAAACTGTGATACGAAACCTCTACTGTGATACGAAACCATGAATTTATGAAACCAAAACCAAGCTTTTGATACGAAACCTCTGATTTACGAAACCACAAAGAGTATAAAAGCTTCCACAATATATGAAACCAAACGGTTACCGAAATCTCAAGGATACAAAACCCCTGATTTACGAAACCACAAACAATACAAAAGCTTCCAAAGTCTATGAAACCAAATACTTACCGAAAGCTCAAGGATATGAAACCCCCTTTCGTAAAATCTAAATATCCTCTACTTACGTAATAACAAGAATCCACTTACTTTCGTAAATTCTTAGTACGAAACCTAAAGAAATTCTATTAATCTGATTTTAAGCATTTTAGAATAAAAAACACATTGTTTTCTGTTCAAATTAACAAAGTTCTTCCTTATGAAAGCTAGAATCAATTTTACAAAATTAATTCTACGTTACGAAAGCTAAACAATGACTTACTTAAGCAATTTCCCGCCTAAAAAACAGTTACCGAAACCATTTTCATGCTTACGGGAAAGATATCAAATATTAATTTTATCGATTATTATGAATCCAAATACACGTTATTTTTTGTTTTTTAACGAGATATTTAATCTACAATTTGATGGTTAGAAATGCTAATAGTTTTCGTGTTTTTTAAAAGACATAAACCATCTAAATCATAAATCTAAACTTACGAAAGCTTCAAACGATCAACATGTCTTACAAATTAAGCTCTTGATTTGATCAAGTAATACACACACTAGACTCTTACTGGCGATAAAATTTGTTCTTAGAACGAACTAGATAAATTAGTTATTTTAATATGAGAAGCTCAGCTTTTTAAATCAAATCTCATAAATACATATTTTATGAATTTATTTATGATACTCATATTTCCTTAGGTAGAAAACAATAGTTGCGGTTGATTTATTAGATATGGCTACCTTCTTAAACACCCGTCTCCATTCTTATTATAATCATAGTATCACTATCTATGTGTTAAGAAAACATCTCAATAATTAGCATCCTCAAAATGAAGAACTTTCCCTGTTTGTATTTAACCACTATCCAATGAACTTCATCCTTGATTAGAATGATAACTCCTCTCATCAATCCTCTTATCTTGACTAATAAATATGCCATCCTTCTTCTGCTTCACTTGTAATCCCAAGAAGAATGTAAGTTCTCCTATAGAACTTATCTGAAATTTCTCATGCATCAACTTCTCAAATGTAAGACATAGCTCCTTCTTTGTTGAACCAAAGATGATATCATCCACATAAACTTGGACCAACAAAATATCACCTTTGTACCTTTTGATGAATAAGGTTTTGTCAATTTTCCCTCTTTAAAACTTATTATTTAAGAGATATGTTGACAATGTTTCATACCAAGCTCTAGGAGCTTGATGTAGTCCATATAATGCTTTTTCAACCTTATATACTCTATCAAGAAAGTTTAGATCTTCAAATCCTGGTGGTTGACATACATACACCTCTTCTTCAATCTTCCCATAGAGAAAAGCACTTTTTACATCTATTTGATACACCATAAAATCTTTAAATGAAGCATAAGCTAAAAATAGCCTAATTGCTTTAATTCTTACAACAGGGGCAAAGATTTCATCATAGTTAATCCCTTCTTCTTGTGTGTATCCTTGAGCAACCAATCTTGCTTTATTTCTTATCATAATTCCTCTTTCATCCTTTTTATTCCTGAAAACCCATTTAGAGCCCTTAGCCCTTTTTCCATTTGGTAAATCCACTAAAGTCCAAACTTCTTGTAACTTGAATTGTAGAAGCTCTTCCTGCATAGCCTCTATCCAGCTTGGATCCTTCAATGCATGAATTACCTTTTTGGATTCCTCTTGTGATAAAAAGCAAGCAAACAAGCAGATTTGAAGGTCTTTATGGTTTGTTCTTTGTTGAATAGTACTAACAGATCCATGTTCCTCTAAATTCTTTGACATCCTTCTTGTTTGTGTAGATGATTGCAAATCTCCAATCACTTGATCAAGAGGATGATCTTTATGAATTCTTGTAGTTGGAATAGGACTGACTTGGATTGTTGTATCCAAATTGTTCATGTCAGCCTCTGCACCATCATCTTCATCATTATTTGAGTAATCAGATATGCTATAATCTTCCAAAGCAGGCATATTTGGATCAAATGGAAGTTCAATGCTTGTTTTCCACCAACAACATTAACTTCATTTGTGCTAATAACATTAACATTATTAGTGTTGTTAACATTATCTTCCTTCTCTTGATCATTGCATTCACTATCTTTTCTTAGAGCTTCATCAACCTTCTTTTCATCATCAATTGAAGGTTTGGATCTATCATCCTGAGAACTTTTTGGATTTTGGAAAAATAGTGGATCAGCAGTCCATAATGGTAGCAAAATATAATTTTTGACAGGTTCTGTCCCTTTTCTAGTTTGACCTGCATTATTACTTGCTTTTGTACATGCAAAACCATTAGACTGTGTACCTGCAACAATTGACTCATAATTCATTGTTCTTGTTAGTGCATCAATATCAAATAGCAAATCTGGTCCACTACCTACAATATTAGGTGTATTCTCACTAAACATAATATGAAAGTTTTCTTTCACTATCCTTGTTCTACTATTAAATACTCTAAAGGCTTTACTATTCAAAGAGTATCCAACAAAGAAACCTTCATCAGCCTTACCATCAAATTTGCCTAAGTGATCTATGGTATTAAGAATGGTAACAGGATACCCAAATGGTCTCATAAAACTTAAAGTTGGTGTTCTACCATGAAAAAGTTCATATGGGGTCTTGTTATGAGGCTTAACTACTAACACTCTATTTTGCACATAGCAAGCAGTATTAACTGCTTCTGCCCAAAAAGTAGTTGGCAACTTAGAATCAGCTAGCATAGTCCTAGCAGCCTCAATTAGTGTCCTATTCCTCCTCTCAGCAACTCCATTTTGTTAAGGAGTTCTAGCTATACTAAATTGTCTTAAAATACCCTTCATCTCACAAAACTGATTCATTTCTTTGTTTTTGAATTCAGTTCCCACTAATCACCTAAACTTGTGATCTAAAGATTTTAATCCCTAGTTATAAAGGACTTAAGAATGCCACTAGTCTCATCCTTAGTAGCTAGAAAGAAAACCCATGTAAACCTACTATAATCATCTATGACAACTAGGCAATACATTTTCTTCATAAGGCTTTTTACAAATGTTGGACCAAACAAGTCCATATGCAACAAATGTAAAGGAAGACTGATTGAGTTCTCTGTGTAGGATTACAAGAGGATCTAAGGTCTGCTTTCCGCTTATGACAATCAACCACAGGTTTGCATCATTTTCAAAAAGTTTGGAAGGTAAACCTCTTACAAGATTTTCCCTTAACCAATTTATTCATGGTTTTGAAATTTAAGTGACCTAGCCTTCTAAATATCCAAAGTTTAGATTCATCAGATGTGGCTTTTGCATATAGGCAAGTTAGACCTCCTTTAGGAACTATGTTCTTTAAATCAACACTATACATATTGTTCTTTCTAGGAACTCTAAGTAAAACTTAACTTTCAACAATTAACTTAAAGTTTGGAGATAAAACAATACATTCAGTGTCATTAAAAAGATTATTCTTTTTATCACACATTTGTGAGACACTAAAGAGATTAAACTTTAACTCTCTTACAAAATATACATTTTCAAAATCTAGATTACCAGTTTTAATGGTACCTTTTCCTGTGATTTTCCCTCATTTGGGGTTCCCTCCAAAAGCAACATATCCTCCATCTATCTCTTCATACTCTATAAGATAGGACATGTTCCCTGTCATGTGCCTTGAGCATCCACTATCAATTACTCCTTGATCCAGTAAATCCATTTGTGGATTGCCCTGCACATTAGATAAGAAAATCAGTTTCTTTTGGGGCCCAAGCCATCACTGACTTGGATCTGCCTTGTGCATCAACATAATTAAACTTCTTTAGGGTGATTGATGCACTGTTGTGTTTAGAATCATGGTCTAAAACTTTAGTCTTTGATTTCCAAACCCAACAAGCTGAGGCATTAACAACATTAAAATTATTTTCCTTAACATCATTAACTACTGCTTTTGGCCTAGCAGTATTAAATTTTTTTATCCCTAGCAGTATTAACACTTTGATTAATATTACTATTTTAAATTATGTGTTCTTATGAATAGGCCTCTTAATAGTTGAATGTGCTGTTTTAGAAAGATATGACATTGGTCTAGCGGCATTCATTGCTGTTTTTGAGTGAGCAGTATTAACTTGTCTAGCAGTATTAACTGATACTAAACCAGACTTTATTAGTACTGCTCTTAGAACCATGTTCTTTTTAGCACAGGGGTGAGTCTTTTTAGCAAAGTTTTGATGATTCACCCTTTGAGCATTGTTCCAAACACGTTTTACCATCCTTTGATTTTGAAACTGTTTTTGATGGTAATTTTAATCAACTTGCAAATGATCAAAGCTTCTACACACATAACAGGCCTTATTAAACATCTCAAAATTGTTTCCTAGTTTTTAAGACATCATATTGTTCTAATTTCTTTGATTGCCTCTTGGACTGTAAGTGTTTTGCCTATGTTGCTCAACTTGTTTAATAGTTTTCTTAGCAGTTTTCTCTTGTTGCTTAGGTTTGACAAACTCTATCTTAGCAATACTAGGCTTAACTGTTTTCTTCTCAGTTTTAGTTTGAGACACATTTTCTTCCTCACTATCTGACACCCATTCTTCAATAATTGGGGCATCATTATTCTTCCTAACTACCTTAGGCTCTTCTTCACTAGACATAGCTTTACTGTTCTCAACTACAGGCTCATTAACAAACTCATCTAAGCCAGTAAAAGACAAGGGAGGCATGAAATTTCCTGTGTATGGAGGTGGAACTGCATTATATTTTTCATAGCCTAAATTTTTCTTGCAATTATCAACAATCTGACACTCTATGAGCTTGTCTAAACTTTTAGATGCATTTTCAAATTTATCTACATTAATGAATGATTATTTTGCTTTTTGATTTTTTCAAGCTTCTTCCTAAGCTATCTATTAGTTATTATCCTATTGTATATCATATTCCTAATCTATTAATCTTTTTACATAACAGATCATTCTTTTTATAAAAATTCAGTTTTTCTTTACTGATTCTAAACCTGTTTTCTAACCTAAAACAATTAGACTAAGATTTCTCTAAATCCTTATTAGTTGTCAGTGAAGAAAAACTTGAATTTTTATAAAAAGAGTATGAGTGTTTATGTAGAAAAGAGTAATAGTTTAAAAAATAGGATATTCAAGTAGGAGAAAATAACTATTAGAGAGATTAGGAAGAAGCTTGAAAAAAATTCAAAAAGGAAAAATATAGCATTTCAATTTATGTGATAAATTTGAAATGTATCTAAAGTTTAAACAAGCCTCTTTAGAGTATGTCAGATTGTTGATAATTGCAAGAAAGATTTAGGCTATGAAAAATATAATGCAGTTCCACCTCCCTACACAGGAAATTTCATGCCTCCAACACCTGACTTGTCTTTTACTAGCTTAGATGAGTTTGTTAATGAGCCTGTAGTGAGTAAACAATAAAGCTATGTCTTAGTGAAGAAGAGCCTAAGGGGTTAGGAAGAATTAAATGATGCCCCAATTTTTAATGAATGGGTGTCAGTTAGTGAGAAGAAAATATGTCTCAAACTAAAACTGAGAAGCAAAAGATTATGTTAAGCCTAGTTTTGCTTTAAGATAGAGTTTTGTCAAAAACCTACGAAACAAGAGAAAAAACTGGCTAGGAAAACTGTTAAACAAGTTGAGCAACATAGGCAAAACACTTACAGTCCTAGAGGCAATTAAAGAAATTAGAACAATATGATGTCTTAAAAATTAGGAAGCAATTTTGAGATGTTTAATAAGGCCTTCTGTTATGTTGTTGTGGAAGCTACTTGTTCATTTGCAAGTTTGATTGCAAATTTCCATCAAAATAGTTTTCAAAATCATAAGGATGGTTTTTAGACTGTTTGGAACAATGTCAAAAGGGTGGAATCATGAAAACTTTGCAAAAAGACTCACCCTTGTGCTAAAAAGAACATGGTTCCAAGAGCAGTACTAATGAAGTCTGGTTTAGTATCAGTTAATACTGCTAGACAAGTTAATACTGCTCACTAAAAAACAACAGTGAAATGCCTGCCTTGACCAATGTCATATCTTTATAAAAGAGCACATTCAACTATTAAGAGGCTCATTAATAATAACACAACATTTAAAAATAGTAATATTAATCAAAGGGTAATATGCTAGGGATAAAATAATTATTACTGCTCAGGCCAAAAGCTCAGTAGTGAAATGCTGTTAAGGAGAAGATATTTTAATGTTGTCTAAGGCCTCGCGTCATTGAGGTTTGGAAACCAAAGACTAAAGTTTTAGACCATGTTTCTAAACACAAACAGTTGCATCAATCACTCTATAGAAGATTCTGATTATGTTGATGACAAGGCTGATCTAATCAGTGCATGCTTGGGTCCCCTAAAAGAAACCTGATTTCTTAGCTATTTGCAGGGAAATCCATAAATGGATTTACAGGATCAAGGAGTGATTGATAGTGGATGCTCAAGGCACATGATAGGAAACATGTCCTATCTTACAGACTATGAAGAGAAAGATGGAGGATATGTTGCTTTGGTGGGGGAACCCCAAATGAGGAAAATCACAGGAAAGGTACTTTTACAATTGGTAATCTAGATTTTGAAAATGTTTATATTTTGTAAGAGGAGGGTTAAAGTTTAATTATTTAGTGTCTCACAAATGTGTGTAAAAGAATATGTTCTTTTTATGACAATGAATGTATTGTTTTATCATCCAAACTTTAAGTTACTGATGAAGTCAATTTTACTTAGAGTTCTAGAAAGAACAATTATGTATAGTGTTGATTTAAAGAACATAAGTTCCTAAAGGTGGTCTAACTTGCCTCTTTTTGCAAAAGCCACTTTCTGATGATCTAAAACTTTGGCATAGGAGGGCTATGTCACTTAAATTTCAACCATGAATAAATTGGTTTAGGGAATTCTTGTAAGAGGTTTACCTTCCAAACTTTTTTAAGATGATCAAACCTGTTTGGTGTCAAAAGGAAAAGCAGCAAAGCATCTTGTAAGTCCAAAACAAAGAAACTTGAATCAGGTTTCCTTTACATTGTTGCTTATGGTCTTGTTGGTCTAACATTTGTAAAAAAGCTTAATGAAAAAAAATGTGATTGACTAGTGTCACAGATGATTTAGTAGGTTTACATGGTTTTCTTCTAGTACTAGGATGAGACTAGTGCATTTCTTATGGCCTTTATACTAGGATAGAAAAATCTATTAGAGAATAAGCGTAAGGTGATTAGTGTGATGATAATAGGACTTGATTTCAAAAACAAGAATATGAATCAGTTTTTTGAGATGGATGGTATTTTAAGACATTTTAGGATAGCTAGAACTCCTTACAAAATGGAGTTGCTGAGAGAGGAATATATGACACTAATTGAGGCTGCTAGGACTATGCTAGCTGATTCTAAGTTGCCAACTACTTTTTGGGCAAAAGCAGTTAATACTGCTTGTTATGTGTAAAATAGAGTGTTAGTAGTTAAGCCTCATAACAAGACCCCATATGAACTTTTTCAAGGTAGAACACCAACTTTAAGTTTTATGAGACCATTTGGGTGTCATGTTACCATTCTCAATACCATAAATCACTTAGGCAAATTTGATGGTAAGGCTGATGAAGGTTTCTTTATTGGATACTCTTTGAACAGTAAAGCCTTTAGAGTATTCAATAGTATAACACAAATAGTGGAAGAAAACTTGCATATTAGGTTTAGTGATAGTACACCTAATGTTGTAGGTAGTGGACCAGATTGGGTATTTGATATTGATGCACTAACAAGAACAATGAATTATGAGCCAATTGTTGCAGGTACACAGTCTAATGATTTTGCAGGTACAAAAGCAAGTGCTAATGCAGGTCAAGCTAGAAAGAAGACAAATCCTGTCAAAGATTACATTTTGTTACCATTATGGACTGCTAATCCACCATTTTCCCAAGATCCAAAGAGTTCTTATGATGATGGATCCAAACCTTCAAGTGATAATGGAAAGAAGGTTGATGAAGATCTAAGAAAAGATAGTGAATGTAATGATCAAGAGAAGGAAGATAATGTTAACAACACTAACTTTGTTAATGCTGCTGGCACAAATGAAGTTAATGTTGTTGATGGAAAAACAAGCATTGAACTTTCATTTAATCCAAATATGCCTGCTTTGGAAGATGTTAGCATATTTGACTCCTCAAGTGATGATGAAGATGATGGTGCAGAGGCTGACATGAACAATTTGGATACAACAATCCAAGTTAGTCCTATTTTAACTACAAGAATTCATAAAGATCATCCTCTTGATCAAGTGATTGGAGATTTGCAATCAGCTACACAAAAAGAAGGATGTCAAAGAATTTGGAGGAACATGGGTTTGTTAGTACTATTCAACAAAGAACAAACCATAAAGACCTTTAAAACTGCTTGTTTGCTTGCTTTTTATCATAGGAAAAACCCAAAAAGGTAATTCATGCATTGAAGGATCCAAGCTGGATGACTTTTTAGTGGATTTACCAAATGGCAAAAGGGCTATAGGCTCTAAATGAGTTTTTAGGAATAAAAAGGATGAAAGGGAAATTGTGATAAGAAATAAAGCAAGATTGGTTGCTCAAGGATACATACAAGAAGAAGGGATTGACTATAATGAAGTCTTTGCCCCTGTTGCAAGAATTGAAGCAATTAGGCTATTTTTAGCTTATGCTTCATTTAAAGATTTTATGGTGTATCAAATGAATGTAAAAAGTGCTTTTCTCTATGGGAAGATTGAAGAAGAGGTGTATGTATGTCAACTACCAGGATTTGAAGATCCAAACTTTCCTAATGGAGTATACAAGGTTAAAAAAGTACTGTATGGACTACATCAAGCTCCTAGAGCTTGGTATGAAACCTTGTCAACATATCTGTTAGACAATAGGTTTTAAAAAGGGAAAATTGACAAGACCTTATTCATCAAAAGGCACAAAGGTGATATTTTGCTGATCCAAGTTTATGTGGATGATATCATCTTTGGTTCAACAAAGAAGGAGCTATGCATTGCATTTGAGAAGTTGATGCATGAGAAATTTCAGATGAGTTCTATAGGAGAACTTACATTCTTCTTGGGATTACAAGTGAAGCAGAAGAAGGATGGCATATTTATTAGTCAAGATAAATATGTTGATGAAATTTTAAAGAAATTTAGGTTTACAGAAGTCAAGACTACAAGCACACCAATGGAAACTCAAAAGCCTTTGCTCAAGGATGAAGATGGTGAAGAAGTGGATGTTCATATGTATAGGTCAATGATTGGTTCATTGATGTATCTTACATCTTCAAGACCTGACATTATGTTTGCAGTGTGTGCCTGTGCTAGATACCAAGTCAATCCAAAGGTTTCACATCTTCATGCTGTGAAAAGGATTTTTAGGTACTTAAAAGGTCAACCAAAATTAGGCCTTTGGTATCCAAAAGATTCTCTTTTTGATTTGGTAGCATACACTGATAGTGATTATGCTGGAGCAAGCTTGGATATGAAGTCTACAACAGGAGGTTGTCAATTCCTTGGATGTAGATTAATATCATGGCAGTGCAAGAAACAGACAGTGGTTGCAAATTCCACAACAGAAGCTGAATATGTGGCTGCTTCAAGTTGCTATGGACAAGTGCTTTGGATTCAGAATCAACTACTTGATTATGGGTACAATTTTATGCATACCAAGATCTTTATTGACAATAACAGTACTATTTGCATAATTAAAAATCCTGTTTTTCATTAAAAAAACAAAGCATATAGAGATCAGACATTATTTTATTAGAGATTGCAATGAAAAGAAATTGATTCAAATGGTCAAAATCCATACTGACAAGAATGTTGCAGATTTGCTTACAAAAGCTTTTGATGTAAGTAGATTTTAATATTTGATTGTTAGTATTGGAATGCTAAATCTTTAAAGTCTTTTATCTCTTTATGTTTTTGTAAAGTTTTGTTGAATTGAGTACTTAAAATAATAAATAACTAAATAAAATGTTATTTCATGTCATTATATGTTTCTGGTGTTAAGTTTAATTAGAATGTGGTAGACTTAATACTACTAAGTTAATGCTGTTAGTTATACTTAATATTAATGGTATAATTAATATTGTGATAATTAAGAAAATTGCTATGGCTTGTATTTTCTTGGTTTTTGAACTAACATTTTGCAGGGAAAGCTTAGAAAAGTGTTAGATTGATGATGGAAAAGCTGATTGGAATTGAATTTGAGTTAATGTTGGTAACTCAAAATTAATGCTGCTAGGCATAAGTTAATACTGCTGGCATAAGGTAATGATGTTAGGCTTATGTTACTACTGCTGGGTTACTGCTGCTGGGATGTTCAGGGTATTGTCTCATAAATATTTCGATTAAGTGGATTTCAATCTATATAATTTCCATAATTCACTCACTCAAATTAATTAATCGATTTTATTCTCTCAATATACTCTCCAATTACGAATCTTAAATCAGCGACTCTAAAGTTTGCTGATTCACACAATATGGTCGCGTTCTTGTCTAAACCCGCTGAAAGTGAAGGGTTTGAGCAGATAGTGGATTTTCTTAATGCACACCCTATAAGGTATGCACTAACGGTTAATCCCAATATATATGTTTCCTGTATTGAATAGTTCTGGTCTTCTGTTGTGGCCAAAACTATCAATGAGGAAGTACAGTTACATGCCCTAGTAGATGGCAAGAGGACCGTCATTACTAAAACATCTGTTAGAAGATCTCTTCGACTAGCTGATGCTGAAGGTATTGATTGTTTCTCAAATTCTACTATTTTTGAAAATCTTGCATTGATGGGGTATGAGAAAATTTCTGAAAAGCTAACATTTTATAAATCATTCTTCTCCCCTAAATGAAAATTTCTAATTCATACTATTCTGCAGTGTCTAACTCCAAAGACTACTGCATGGAATGAGTTTAGCAGTACTATGGCATCTGCCATTATCTGTTTAGCTGCAAACCAGAATTTTAACTTTTCAAAATTAATTTTTGATAGTATGGTTAGAAACTTGGATAATATTTCTAGTCAATTTTATGTATCCAAGGTTTTTACAAGTGTTTTTGGACAAATAATTTGCTGAGAAGCCTACTCATAAAAGAATTTATATTACACCTTGTCATACTAAAAGGATTTTTGGGAATATGAGAAGAGTAGGAAAAGGTTTTTCTGGTAGAGTAACACCATTATTTCCAACAATGGTGGTATAAAACCAACAATAAATGGGTGAAGGTTTAGCAATACCAATTGATCCCCAACACACACCCACTTTTATTCAATCATCAACATCTCAACCCCAAAAGACTCAAACACCTAGGGAGCTTACAAGCATGGACACTGAGATACCTCAGTCCAGTGGTCCTACTAAACATGTAGCAGACGAGGCTGTCCGTAAGGAGAGGGGTGACAGTTTGGTGAGGGCTGCCACTACTGCTTCTAGCTTAGAAGTAGAGTAGGACAGTGTTAACATAGATAAGACCCAATCTAAGGCAACACTTAATTAACCAAGTTTCCTAGGAACTAGTTCAGGTAGTGGTCCCAGGTGCCAAGAAACCATGGGGGATACAATTGCTCAAACTAGGTTTG
This sequence comes from Tanacetum coccineum, assembly GCA_026074375.1. Classification (NCBI taxonomy): domain Eukaryota; kingdom Viridiplantae; phylum Streptophyta; class Magnoliopsida; order Asterales; family Asteraceae; genus Tanacetum; species Tanacetum coccineum. Next base: position 16,191 of record BQNB010064555.1, on the reverse strand, counting down.
AGAATGTATCTACACAATCCGATGATCCACTGCTCGCAAGAGGTAACACACTTCGAAGTGGTGAGGATAGTCTTAAACTAAAGGAATTGATGGAACTATGTACCAATTTACAACAAAGAGTTCTTGATTTGGAGAAGACAAAGACCACACAAGCTGAAGAGATTGTTAGTTTAAAAAGGAGGGTCAAGAAGTTTAAACAGAAAAAGAGGTCAAGAACTCATATGCTGAAAAGATTAAGAAATGTTGGTGCTACAGCTAGGGTAGAATCCTCTGGTGGTGAAGAAAGTTTAGGTGAGGATGCATCCAAACAGGGGAGGATTGATTCTATTGATACAGATGATGATATTACCCTGGTTAGTGTTCATGATGTGAATGTTAGTGCTGGGAAGGAGGAAGTAGTTGAAGTAATTAACACTGCTAAACTAATTATTGATGATGCTCACATTAGTGCTGCTGGTGATAAAGTTAGTACTGCTGATGTTGTAACAACTGTTAGTGTTGCTACTACAACTACTGCTACAACTGTTGAAGAAATTACTTTGGCTCAAGCTCTGGCTAACCTAAAGAGCACAAAACCCAAAGCTAAAGGGATTGCTTTCAGAGAGCCTGGTGAATCTACAACAACAAAAACACTAATTCCTTCAAAGATTCAGGACAAGGGTAAAGCAAAAATGATTGAACCTGAACCTGTAAAGAAATTGTCAAAGAAAGATCAACTCAAGCTTGATAAAGAGATTGCACTTAAATTACAAGCAGAGATTAATGAAGAGGAAAGAATTGCCAGAGTTGAAGAAGAAAAGATTGATGAAGCCAATATTGCTTAGGATGACATTCAAGCAAAAGTTGATGCTGATTACCAGTTAGCTGAAAGACTGCAAGCTGAAGAACACGAGCAGTTCACAATTGAACAAAAAGCCACATTGTTGAATCATTGGATACAAGATTTTGAACAATTTGAATCATTGGATACCTCTGAGTCAGAACTTGAAGATGAGTAAGCCATGAGTGCATAATTAGGCCCTTCCTCTGCCTGATCACTCCAGTCATATCCACCAAGACCATCACATGACACCAAAGCTGTGGAAGTAGATGTTTCCACAGGCACACTCCCTCTTGAGCTTCCCTTGTTCTTGTTGTCTTGATTTCTTAGAGCTCTACACTCCCTAGCAAAATATCCCCTCTTGTGGTATTTGTAGCACTCCACTTTGGACTTATCAAAACCAATAGTCTCATTTCCATTAACAGTAAGCTTCCTTCATGTATTCTTCAAAAACCTTCTAGCCCTCATCATCAACATGGCCATTTTCCATCCCAAATCCATCTCTTCTATGTCATCAGGATGGATTTGTTGTAAGTCCTCATGTGCAAGTTAAGAACTATTTGGCTGACTAGCAAAGAATAAACAAATAACAGTATCACTCAAGTTATCAATATTTGTAGAGTAAGAAGTATTAACTTGAGTGCTAGGAATTGTAACTTCATGAGCAACATTAACTGCTTCATTAGAGCTGCTAGTGTTGTTATTTGAAAAGGACACAAAAGCCATGTTCTGTGTGCTTGAACTTGAGCTAGACATCCCTTTGACTTCTGGTTCATACACCTTGAGGTTGTTATAAAGATAATCTATGCTCATTGTTTCTAACTCAGCTTTATTCCTCCACACAACAACATGTGTGTTCCACTCAGGTGACAAGCTTCTTAATAACTTTTGATTAACATCTTCTTGTAAAAGTTTTTCATCCAAAAGCTCTAACTAACTCACAAGCTTTTAAAGCCTATCAAAGGTTTGATCAAGCATCTCTGAGCTTGGAGCAATGAAGTTTTCATATTGCTGCTTTAAGATATTTCTTTGAGTCTTCTTAGTAGCTGCATTCCTATCAAATCTCTTTTCTATAGCTTCCAGCAACAGCTTAGCATCCTTTATAGAGTTAAACTTTAACTGATGTTCATTGGGAATGCCCATCATTAAAGTACTTCTAGCTTTTACCTCTAATCTATTCTGAGCCTTATCTTTAGCATATGTAATGGGCAACAATGTTGTAACGCCTTCCACAACTTGTGTTTTTTGGAAAGGTTGCACCATTCTCTATGACTTCCCACATTGCATAGTCTATCATCTAGATGTATTGTTCAATCCTCATCCTCCATAACTCAAACTCACCTGGTTTGAGCATGGGAACTTTGGATGCAGCCACTATGTGTGCATAATCTTGATCCATATCTTCTAGCAAAGTTTCTCAAAGTAACAAGCTCTGATACCACTTGTTAGTCCCACTTCAATAGATCGAATTCCTTAAGCTTGTTTAAGGTTTAGTTATATTAGATAAATCTAACACAACTATGGTAGAAACTTTATGTGAATGTATTAAAGATTATGCGAAATCTAATCTTTAATATTAAGAAGAATTATGAATGAAACAATAATTATATGAACATATAATTCAACAAATAAAAGCTCCAATATTATTAATAATACGAATACTCTTAAAGTATTAGGGTTACAAAGACCTTAAAGGTATGATAATTCTATGAATGACTCGTTTTTAGTTTTTGGTTATGTACATAGAACTCTATGCCCTAAGACCTCCTTTTATACACCAAGGAGTCCTAAACGGCTTACAATACTTTCCTAAGTATATAAAATCTTTTAAACAAATAACTTATACATATCCTTTACCAAAATATCTCATACAAATCACATAAGCAGCACTAACTAACTCAGCAGTACTAACTTCTTCACCAGCAGCATTAACTCTTTAGCAGTAGTAACTTTACACCAGTAGTAGTAACTTTTGTACTAGCAGTAGTAACTACTTAGCATATTTTCTAGTCTTTATCTCCGAGCAGTCTTAACTTCCACTAGCAGTAGTAACTTCCTCTAGCAGTAGTAACTTTGTACTGACAGTTGTAACTTCACCAGTAGTCTTAAACACTTAGAATAATTTTCATTGAAATTCTTCCAGCATCACTAACTTTGACTGAGCAGCATTAACATCAATAAGAGCAGCAGTAACTCCAAACAGCATTAAGAAGGATTAAGACTTTTAATCCTAACAAAGACTGACATCATGGACCCAGTGATGCAATGCACAACCATCCCTAGCCACTCATAATCTCTCAAAAGATTTATGTTTCATTTCTTACGGAGATTACATGCATTTCTATCAACTTTCTCACTCCGAGTTAGTTGGTATTGAAAAGGTGGCAGTCTGCTCTAGCCTTCGATTACTAAAACCAAAGTGCACTATTGAGTCTAGAGCTAAAAGAGATCATCCATAAATCTCATTAGAACACTTGTCAAAATTATGCTTGATAATTCACACAATGTGAAAAACAAGAAATATGTATAAAGAGTCCTACTCATTATCCTTGTGATTTTGCCAGAACATCCGAGTGATACTTAAGTATTCATAGTGAAGATGGAAATCCTGCATTAGCCAACCTCAATCAAGCTCTTGGTAGGTGACTTGTGAGATCATATACTGATCAAACTTGTGATATTGGATATCGATTCGGTCCAGCTTATGAATTGACGAATGAATTTTGAAAAAGATAAAACTGTTGGTGTGTCATAAAAATCGTTTGCATTTTGATACACCGACTAATTTTCTAAATCGATTTTTAATCTTATGTCCATGGGAAGCCTCACAAGGTTATCTGGATAACACAAATTGACGGCTTAATCGGGAAGATAGTAACTTATCGATTCACTCTTACCGTGTTGTCTGCTTTAAGACGCTCCGGTAATGAGAACGGCTAGTGCAGCTGCGAAACCCTGTCAAGGGGATTCTTTGGAATTTTATTTGATCACAAGCAGTATTTATACTAAGTAACGGGGAACCGTAGTTGTTACAACCGTATTCGATGAAGTAACAAAGCCACTTTCGTCCATATATGTTGTTTATCACTAACCTATTTATGCAAATTTCCTGACGGAGGTAGCAGTTTCCCGATGACAAGTCAAAGCCAATACCACATGCTCATACTCGACCGACATATATAAAGACATTATGAAAGCTCAAGTACATGTTTCAAGACTTTCGCTACTCTGATACCGCACGTCCTTCTTAAAGCGATGAAGTGTTAAAGTTAAAGAACTTCAAGAAAAATGCATCATTAAAGCTTTCAAGTTATCACATCAAGAACAGTATGAGCATGTCGGTCCAAAGTCACAAGATTACAAGATGTCAAGATTGCAAGACGATGTAAAGAGATTATGCTTGGATGATGATCTCAAGAAGATCAAGATCACATTCACATCAACTCAAAGATACAAGTCAAAGCCTAAAGTCAAAGATCACTACAACATATCACAAGTTAATAATTGAAGTTAAAGACTACAAGCTCAAGACTAAAGTCAAAGCATAGTATGTTAGGTTTAAGTTTTTGTAATTTGGAGTGACCTTTCTTAGGGGGAGATTGTTAGGAATACGAAAAGTATTAGTTACTTCTAATATAGCTAGTCGTAGCTCGTAGATTAATCACATGTAATGTTAGTAAGCTAACCGGGCCAAAGACACATGGAAAGCCCATGGCCGATCTTAGCTAGAAGTATTTATACCCTCTCCACACATGGAGAGGGTGTTGGTTGTTCATTTTTCTTACATAGTAATCTAATTGTTCTTTCTTTAAGTGTTCATCCAACCACCTCTTTCTCTCTCGAAAAACCCTAAACAAATCCTATACTATATGTGTTTAGATATTCTATAGATATTGTGCAAAATTGAATTCTAGACACAAGATAAAAAAAATAATTGCAAGTTACTTACAATTGTTGATTTTGGTTAGATTATGTTTGACATTCAGAAGATAAAAAATAAATTGGACAAACAGATGGCCGGCCCCGACCCTTTTTTGTATGTGGCCAGCCCCCTTATCACTTAAGGGGGCCACCCTTTAGGAGTCAAGGGGGCCGCCTATCTGACGAATTTGTTTTTCTGATTTTTAGTTTCTGGCAGACTTTGGTTAAAGTTCTATGGTATTATGGTTACTTAGAAAGGAATGTAACCTTTGTCCTTTTTATGTTATGAATATTTCGTTATAGTTCTTTGACTATTTGACTTTTGTCAGTTTATTCAGATTTTTGTATCGTGTTGACGGTGGTGATTTTATGAGATATGTGATGATTTGAGGTTTATTGTGATTAATAATCAATTTTGGAAGGTATTATTATGTTATATGTATTCCGGGTGGTTTGACTTGTGAATTTTGAGAAATGCCGAAAAACGAGTCCGACACGTCTGTTAATGTCCAAATGAGTTTTGAAGGGTGTAAAGTGGAAATATGTCGTGTAAATAGTATAGGTTAATGGAAAAGTATTTTTAAAGTGAATAAAAATGCTAATTAACTTTGGGGTAAATTTTACAGTTGAGTTTTACGAGCTTTTAAGAGATTTCTACACGAAAAGAAAGACCCGACACCCATAGGATTCCATGGCCGGTCAAGTTAGTCAAAGGGACAATGAGGCTTTTTTAGCAAGCTTGTCCCAAGGTATGTACACATATATTCCATTTACTAGAAACTTTTGATCATATTCATTTCATTTACAAAAAAAATAAAACACACACAAGTGTGTGTGCTTGTGGTTCATCCGCCACCTAACCACCACAAAACCACCATAGTTTTCCAACTTTGATCAAGAACGTGTTACTCCAGGTTGATAAGAGTGTTTGGGTATTTATTTAAACAACGTTTGGGTTGTCCGGTTTGTGTCGAAATCTACAAATTTAAAGATTTTCTTTTAGGTTTTCAAATTTAAAGTTTGTTTGTCCTTTTGGGTTTATTTTGATGCATAAATATTCGTTGTACAAGTTAATCGTTGTAAAAATTGATTTTTGGAAATGACACGGATGATTAAATGGGTGTTTGGTTCGTGAATAGTAAAAAGGAAAAAGAGGAATTTTATAGTTTTGATGTTGTAGTCGTGATGGTTGAATAATATATGATGCTAGAATGCTTATTTTTGATAGTAGCTTGTATAGCTTATTCGGGCTTATTTTAAGCTATTTCTTGGCTTATTTGGGGCTTATATGCCACGTCATTTGTCAAAGTCACTAGGGAAGTGATTTTTGATTATTTTTGTGTTATGGCGTATGTTGTGGATTATTTTTGAGGCTTATGGTAGTAACCAAATACGATACGTAGCTTATTAGCTTATTTTAAAGCTTAATATACGTATTTTGGAGTTTATGGACTCACGACCCAATAAGTCTATTTGAGTTGTGGCTTAAAAGGAGGGTTTGTTGTGGTCCAGATTATTTTTACATATAAGTATATACTTATATATATAAATGGACCTTGGTTTTGGACTTGGATTATATTTTGGACTTATAAATGTCCTCATGGACCCTTGTTGGGCCTTAAGGCCCAATAAGCGATATTTAGTAGTTATGAAAACTTTGTCGGACTTTTGAAAGTGAAAATGTATTTACAAAGTGATATTGAATGATATTTTAGAGGAAAAGTGTTGGTAAGTGTTAAAGATTGAGATTTTGGAATTTTGTCAAAAAGTGTCGAATTTGTGAAAAATTGTTGAAAATAAGGTTTCAAACCTTGGAAAACGTCGTATAAACGTACGGGTCATATCGAAATTTCGTGAAAAGTTTATACTTAGAAATTTTCTTAAAAACATGATTTTTAATTTTTTTTAATAATATTTAATTATTTTATTTATTTTTACTAAAAGACAAAAAATATATTTTTTCTCGAAACTTCCCTAATGTGTTTATTATGAGTAAGCGTTTCATTTTCAACCGTATAATGATTATTTTAAAGTGACTAAAGTGTACCAAATGGACTTGTCGAGATATATTTATAATTAATAATTATAAATATTTATTATATTACTTATCTATTTACGCTAAATAGTATAAGTATGTATTATCGAGAAATGAGATTGATATGATTGTAGAGTTAAATCGTCAACCATCACACCACTAAATTGTTTTGGGTAATTGTACAACGCGTCTAAACTCTATGCATCAAACGTGAAGATTGTTTTAGAATTGGATGATTAAATTGAGACACTAACTGGACTAGGCCGTGTGCGGGCATCGTTTCATTTGCTTGTGTGATTGATATTGGGTAGCTAAAGACTTGCTTGAGGTAAGTTCTCATAGCCCCTTGTTTTACTGGTTTTTCCGTTGGGGGAAAATGATACTCAAATGTGTTTTGAAATGTTTTGAATTAATCTGTGCGAAATGTAGTTTTGTTTTTAGGACAAGATATGTGCTTATGTCTGCTATGTGAATATTATGTGTTGTATGATTGTTTGGATTGGATGGGTACGCCTACCTAGTATTTGTGATATTATTGGATCGGATGGGTACGCCTACCTAGTATTTGTGTGATTATTAGAGCGGATGGGTACGCCTACCCAGGTTTGTGTATGGTCCTGCCCTAATTTTAGTACTCCAGCTGGTAGGCTCTTTAGGTGCGTAAGTAACATATAGTTATTGATTAGCGGTGATGCTAAGGTTGTTTGTATATATTCACTGTCATATAGCACTATTATCCACTGTTGAAATATTGGCATAGCTTTTGGGTTTAAGGTCAAACCTACGAGCTCACCAACATTATTGTTGACGTTTTCGAGTATCATTTTCAGGTGAAGTGAAAGAAGAGTAGTTTGGTGATTGATAGCAGACTTAGTAGTATCCCGTGTGGAATTTCGTTTGAAGTCTTGCTTGCTTGTTGTTTGATTTTAGTTTCAGATGTTTTGGATTAAGTTTGGATTATGGTCCCTTGTGTGGGTAGTTGAATAAGTGTAAGAGATTGTGATTTTTAGTAGCGATTTGGGACATCACTTGAGTTTGTTCAAGGTTGATGGTCTTCATAGCACTTGTAGTTTATGCAAGGTAGTTTTCTCTATTTTTGTATCTTATGTTATGATTGATCATTATGTTGCATTCTCGAGTTTCTGCCATTGTCGAAGTGTGACAGATTGGTAATCAAAGCCAAGGTTATAGAGATCTAGGTGGTTTGGCCTAGACTATAACCTAAGATCCGTCGTTTAGTTATGTATAGGATCTATGTGCGCCGTGTTCCGCTTTTATGTGCCTTTGTATGTTCATGGTTTGGTACCTTAGTTATGTCAGTCATTGAAATGGGTGGGCTCAATATTGAATATGACTGGAAAAGGATGCGAATATAAGTACGGTGGCCAACGTAGTTATAAGCGTATCACAACCCACTCATACTTGATAATGTTGTTCACACAAATCGATGTTGACACCATAGGGTGGAGTTATGTGTATATCTGGTTATATATAGTAGGATATTCTATATATATGTGCGAGTCTTCCCACTTACCTAACGTTGCCCATGTTCTCTCTCGTATGGATAATGCCGCCAAGGATGAGGACCCGAAGTGTTGGCCGGCCTGCTGCCGAATCACTAGGAGGGGGAAAGGGTAAATGGGTAGGTAGAAGTGGAAGGGGTAGAAGACCCAGGGAAGGTAATGATGAGCGTGTTGAGGATTTGAATGGTCAAGGAAATGACCAGGGTTTGGGAGCTAATGGGGGTGTAGAGGAAGTCAATGGGAATGTAGAGGGAGCCAATGGGGGTGCACCCGACTTCTCGACGATCATTGCCCAGCAATTGCAGAACCTCTTACCCGCCATGTTGGCTCAGGTTGGTAACCGAGGAAATGTTGGAAATCATAATGGTAATGTGGTTAATGAGAACGTTCAGGAGAACTTTGGGAATGTGATAGTGAATGGCAACCGGGTAGGTTGTTCATTTAAGAAGTTCTTAGCTTGTAACCCTAAGGAATATGATGGTAAGGGAGGTGTTGTAGTTCGTACTTGTTAGATTGAGAAAATGGAGAATGTACAGGATATGAGTGGTTGTAGTAATGACCAAAAAGTGAAATACACTACTGGTTCATTTGTGGGTAAGGCTTTAACGTGGTGGAACTCTTAGATCCGCACGCTAAGCCGGGAAGTTGCTGTTAGTATGTCATGGAATGAATTTAAGTTTATGATGATACAAGAGTTTTGTCCTAGTCATGAGATGCAAAAGGTAGAATCTGCGTTGTAGAATCACGACATGGTCGGGGCTGGCCATGTTGCGTATACTGATAGGTTTCATGAGTTGGTGAGGTTAGTTCTACATTTGGTAACTCTTGAGAGTAGGATGATTGGGAGGTATGCGTATGGCCTTGCTCTACAAATCCATGGGATGGTGGCAGCAACGAAGCCAAAGACTATGCAGAAGGCAGTGCAGATTTCTGGTGCATTGACCGATGAGGCTGTTAGGAATGGATCAATTAAGAAGATTGAGAAGAGATAAAATGGTGGAGAGCCAAGAAGAGATAGGAATTTAAAGGATGAAAATAAGAAGACTATGATTTAGGTTTCAAATATGAGATTGAGATAGCTAGCGGGAAGCTAGTAGAGATTGATAAGGTTATTAAGGGTTGTAAACTAGAAATCGAGGGTCATGTCTTTGACATCGACTTGATACCTTTTGGATATGAAAGTTTTGATATGATTATAGGTATGGACTGGTTGTCTAATTATAAGGCTGAAATAATTTACCATGAGAAGGTAGTAAGGATACCACTATCGGATGGCAAGGTGTTTAGAGTAGTAAGAGAGAGACCAGAAGAGAAAGCGAGATTGTTGATGAGTGCTAAGGCTAGTGATAAGAAACAAGAAGAGATTGTTGTGGTTAGAGATTTTCCTGAGGTATTCCCGGATGACATATCTGGATTACCGCCTATTCGGGAAATTAAGTTAATCCCTAGAGCAACGTCGGTAGCAAAGTCTCCCTATCGTTTGGCACCTTCTGAATTAGAGGAGTTGTCTGGACAACTCAAGGAACTCTAAGACAAAGGTTTCATTCGACCAAGTTCGTCGCCTTGAGGAGCGCCAGTATTGTTTGTTAAGAAAAATGATGGTTCTTTTAGGATGTGCATTGATTATAGAGAATTGAACAAGTTAATTATTAAGAATTATTATCCACTTCCTAGAATTGATGATCTATTTAATCAACTTCAAGGGTCGCAGTTTTTCTCGAAGATAGATCTTAGGTCTGGATACCATCAGCTGAGAGTGCATGAGGATGACATACCAAAGACTGTGTTTAGAACTCGTTATGGACATTTTGAGTTTACTGTAATGCCCTTTGGTCTGACTAATGCACCAACAATATTTATGGATTTGATGAATAGAGTTTATAGGCCGTATCTTGATAAGTTTGTGATAGTGTTTATAGACGATATCTTAATCTACTCTAAGACTCAAGAGGAGCATGTAGAGCACTTAAGGTTAGTCTTGGAATTGCTCAAAGAGGAGAAACTGTATGCTAAGTTTTCTAAGTGTGAATTCTGGCTAAGAGAAGTGCAGTTTCTTGGGCATGTGATAAATGGTAACGGGATTCATGTGGACCCTAGTAAGATTGAAGCTGTTAAGAATTGGAAAGCCCCTAGAACTCCGACCGAGGTTCGTTCATTCTTAGGATTGGTTGGGTATTATCGTAGGTTCATATAGAACTTTTCTAAGATAGCTAAGTCTCTTACTATCTTGACTCAGAAAAGTAAGACTTTCGATTGGGGTGAGGAACAGGAATTGGCATTTCAGACCTTGAAGGATAAGTTGTGTAATGCGCCTGTTCTAGCTCTCCCTGATGGACCAGAAGATTTTGTGGTATATTGTAATGCGCCTGGGATAGGACTAGGATGTGTGTTAATGCAAAGAGGTAAGGTGATAACCTATGCGTCTAGGAAGTTGAAAATTCATGAGAAGAATTATACTACCCATGATTTAGAGTTAGGTGCAGTTGTGTTTGCACTTAAGATCTAGAGAAATTATTTGTATGGGACAAAGAGTGTCATCTATACGGATCATAAGAGTCTTTAGCATATCTTTAGTCAGAAAGAGTTGAATATGCGACAGCGTCGCTGGATAGAGTTCTTTAGTGATTATGACTGTGAAATACACTACCATCCAGGTAAGGCGAATGTGGTGGTTGATGCCCTAAGTAGGAAGGAAAGAATAAAGCCTAAAATAGTTAGAGCTATGAATATGATCCTTCAGTCGAGTATCAAGGATAGGATACTGGCAGCTCAGAATGAGGTTGTGGATGAGTTTGCAGGATTGCAGAAAGGTTTGGATGAGATGATAGAACATAGAAGTGATGGAACATTGTACTACCTGGATCGAATATGGGTACCTTTGAAGGGTGATGTAAGAACCTTGATAATGGATGAAGCCCATAAGTCGAAGTACTTTGTACACCCAGGAGCTGATAAGATGTATTATGATTTAAGAGATAGGTATTGGCGGCCTAGAATGAAAAAGGATATACCTGAGTATGTTAGTAAGTGTTGGACTTGTCTGAAGGTTAAGGCTGAGCATCAAAGGCCATCTGGCTTGCTCCAACAACCTGAGATTCCCGTATGGAAATGGGAAGGGATAGCTATGGATTTTGTGACTAAGTTGCATAGGACTAGTAGTGGGCATGACAAAATTTAGTTTATTCTGGACCGATTGACTAAGTCTGCTCATTTTCTACCTATGCGTGAGGATTATAAGATGGAAAGGTTGGCTAGATTGTGATTCAATGAGATAGTTGCTAGACATGGTGTGCCAATCTCGATTATATCAGATCGTGATAGTCGTTTCATATCAAGGTTTTGGCAGTCAATGCGAGAGGCATTAGGAACTCGTTTAGACATGAATACGGCTTATCACCCTCAGACCGATGGTCAGAGTGAGCATACTACTCAGACTTTGGAAGACCTGCTTAGAGAGTGCATCCTAGACTTCGGAGGAAGTTAGGATGTTCATCTTCCGTTGGTTGAGTTTTCGTATAACAATAGCTATCATTTTAGTGTGAGATGTGCTCCGTTTGAGGCATTGTATGGTAGAAAGTGTCATTCGTCAATTATATGGGCTGAGGTTGGAGAAGGTCAGTTGATAGGACCTGAGTTAGTACAAGAGACTACTGAGAAGATCTCTTAAATTAAGGATAGACTTAAGGCTGCGCGTGATCGTCAGAAAAGTTATGCTGATAAGAGGATGAAGCCTCTAGAGTTTAATGCATGTGACTATGTCTTGCTCAAAGTATCGCCTTGGAAAGGTATGGTACGCTTTAGGAAGAAAGGGAAGTTAGCACCTAGATTTGTTGGACCTTTTGAGATTATCGAAAAAGGTAGTCCCTATGGCCTATCGGTTAGATTTGCCTGAGGAATTGAATGGTGTTCATGACACATTCCACGTGTCGAACCTTAAGAAGTGTTTGGCTGATCCAATACTGCAAGTGCCTTTGGATGAGATTCAAGTTGATGCTAAGTTGAATTTTATAGAAGAGCCTGTGGAAATTTAGAAAGGGAGTTTAAGAAGTTGAAGCGTAGTAGGATTGCCATCGTCAAGGTTCTATGGAATTCGAAACGTGGCCCTGAATTCACGTAGGAACGTAAAGATCAGATGAAATTGAAGTACCCGCATTTGTTTAGTGATGCTAGTAGTTGAATTTCAGGGACGAAATTCTTTTAAGGGGGGTAGAATGTAACCATTGCCCTGTTGTGTTCTAAATATTTCTTTTATAGTCCTTTGACTATTTGACTTTTGTTAGTATATTCAGATTTTATACCGTGTTGACAGTGATGATTTTTATGAGAATTGTGATGAATTGTGGTTTATGGTGATTAATAATCCTTTTTGAAAGGTATTATTGTGTTATTTTTATTCCGGGTAGTTCGACCCGTGAATTTTGAGAAATGCCAAAAAACGAGTCTGACACGTCCGTTAATGTCCAAATGAGTTTTGGAAGGGTTTAAAGTGAAAATATGTCATGTGAATACTCTAGGTTAATGGAAAAGTATTTTTAAGGTGAATAAAATTGCTAATTAACTTTGATGTAAATTTTACGGTTGAGTTTTACGAGTATTTAAGTGATCCCGACACGAAAAGAAAGACCCGACACCCCCTAGGATGCCATATCCGGTTACAAGAAGGAGAAGGGAGACATGGAGGATTAATTTTAGCTTACTTGTATAAAGTTGTACATAAGATGCCTTATTTTCCCCATAATCCATATCATTTCATTTTCAAAAAAACACAGACATAAGAGTGTGTGTGTGTGTTATTCGGCCGCCACTACACCACCATAATCCACCATAAATTTTCCAATTTGATCGTGAACGTGATATTCCGGGTTGATACGAGTGTTTGGGTATTTATTTAAACAACGTTTGGATTGTCTGGTTCGTGTCGAAATCTACATTTTTGAAGATTTTCTTGTAAGTTTTCAAATTTAAATTTCGTTTGTCCTTTTGGGTTTATTTTGATGCATAGATGTTAGTTGTACAAGTTGATCGTTGTGAAAATCAATTTTTGGAAGCGAAATGAATAAAAAATGTTGTGTTTGGTTTGTTGAATAAAAGAAAGAAAATGAGGTTTTTTGTAGTTTTGATGTTGTGGTCGTGATGGTTGAATAATATATGATGTTAGAATGCTTATTTTTTATAGTAGTTTGTATAGCTTATTCGGGCGTATTTTTGAGCTATTTCTTGGCTTGTTTTGGGCTAATATGCCACGAACCACTTCCCAAAATCACTAGGAAAGTGATTTTGATTATTTTTGTGTTATGGCGTATGTTATGGACTATTTTTGAGGCTTATGGTAGTAACCAAATGCGATACGTAGCTTATTAGCTTATTTTCAAGCTTAATATACGTATTTTTGAGCTATTGGACTCACGGCCCAATAAGTCTATTTAAGCCGCGGCTTAATGGGAGGGCTTATTGTGGTCCGGATTATTTTCTACATATAAGTATATACTTATATATGTAAATGGACCTTGGTTTTGGATTTAGATTGTATTTTGGACTTATAAATATCCTAATGGACCCTTGTTAGGCCTTAAAGCCCAATAAACGATATTTAGTCGTTGTGAGAGTTTTGTCAGACTTTTGAAAGTGGAAATGTACTTATGAAGTGATATTGAACGGTATTTTGAGAAAAACATTTTTGTAAACGTGAAAGATTGAGATTTTGGAATTTTGTCGAAAAGTGTCGAATTTATGAAAAGTGTTGAAAATAAGGTTTGAAACCTTTGAAAACGTTGTATAAGCGTACGGGTCATGTCGAAATTTCGTAAAAAGTTTATACTTAGAAATTTTCCTAAAAACATGATTTTTAAATAATAAAATATTATTCAATTATTTTATTTATTTAATAAAGTCACTAAAATATGAAAAATATAATTTTTCTCAAAACTTCTCTAATGTGTTTATTATGGGTAAACGTTTCATTTTCAAGCGTATTATGATTTATTTTGAAGTGACTAAGGTTACCGAATGGACTAGTCGAGATATATTTATAATTATTAATTATAATTATTTATCTATATTACTTATAAGTATGTATTATCGAGTAATGAGATTGATATGATTGTGGAAATATGTCGTCAACCATCACACCACTAAATTATTTTGGGTAATCGTACAACGCGTCTAAACTCTATGCATCAAACGTGAAGATTGTTTTGGAATTGGATCATTAAATTGGGACATTAACTGGACTAGGTCGTGTGCGGGCATTGTTGCATTTGCTTGTGTGGTTGAGATTTGGTTGCTAAAGACTTGCTTGAGGTGAGTTCTCGTAGCCCCACTTTTTACTGTTTTTCCGTTAGGGGGAAATGATTTCCAAATGTGTTTTGAAATGTTTTGAATTGATCTGTGTGAAATGTGGTTTTGTTTTTAGGACAAGATATGTGCTTATGACTTCTATGTGAATATTATGTGATGCATGATTGTTTAGGATCGGATGGGTACGCCTACCTAGTGTTGTGAGATTATTAGGATCGGATGGGTACGCCTACACAGTATTTGTGTGATTATAGGAGCGGATGGGTACGCCTACCCAAGTTTGTTTGAGGTCCTGCCCTAATATTAGTGCTCCAGCTCGTAGGCCCTTTAGGTGCGTAAGTGACATATGGTGATTGACTAGCGGGGATGCTATGTCTTGGATTGTATGCATATATTCACTGTTATAGAGCATTATTGTCTTTTGTTGAAATATTGGCATAGCTTTTGGGTTTAAGGTCAAACCTACGAGCTCACCAACATTATTGTTGACGTTTTTGAGTATCATTTTCAGGTGAAGTGAAAGAAGAATAGTTTGGTGATTGTGATAGCAGACTTAGAAGTATCCCGAGTGGAATTTCATGTGAAGTCTTGCTTGCTTGTTGTTTTGATTCTAGTATTTGGATGTTTTGGGTTAAGTTTGGATTATGGTCCCCTGTGAGGGCATTTGAATAATTGTAAGAGATTGGGGTTTTTAGTTACGATTTGGGACATCACTTGAGTTTGTTCAAGGTTGATGGTCTTTGGTATGCGTTTAATTACACATACCTTTTACCTTTAAAATCGACCATAAACGACCAAAAACGCACATAAAATGCCATAAATATG
>BQNB010064554.1:0-35272 GCA_026074375.1 Tanacetum coccineum | reverse complement strand
ACATACATGTATATATATATACATGTATATATATATACATATATACATGTATATACATATACATTTATGAAATATTATTAAGTAAATACTCATTTTTATAAGAAAAATGATTTGGAAAACAATGGTGCGAGTTTCGTATTTTGAATCATCTGTTAAGTCGCTCAAACGAGTTCCGAACCACTATTTTACAAAATAATACTCAAAAGATACACTTTTGGTCCATGTGAAATAGTTACAAAATGAACCCCAAACAAATTGAGACTTGACACTTTTATTTTATAACTTTTAAAATAGTTATATATATATAAAAAGTTATATTCATTTTCATTTTATAAAAATAAACACACACATATTACACATGAACACACTCTCTCTCTCATTTCCGGCAGCCACCGGCCGCCGCCAGCCACCACCCAGCCGCCGCCGCCGGAAAACTTTTCCGGTGAGTTTACCGGCCAAGTCCAAATATGTTCCTCACCACCCGATCTATTCGATCCACTATACCACGCGCCTCCACCACCGCTGCCACCCCTCTGCCGCCGCTCCATCACCTCCCCACCAGCACCACTACAGCCGCCCCTCCCCCTCCATTCGGCTGCTACCCCGCGACAGCCACACCACCATCATCATCATGTCATCACCATCTATGGCCTCCCTCATTCTCCCCACCATCGTGACAACCACCACACCACAAGGGTGCGGCTGGTTTGTGTCTCAACAGCCAAAAGGGTGCGCCGGGTTTAGGTATGGCACCACAAAAGGGTGCGTTTGATTTCGGCAGCCACCCGAGAGGGTGCGTTCGGTTCGAGTTTGTCACAAAAAGGGTGTGTCGGGTTTGTCTCCGCCGATAAGGGTGCGGTTGGTTTTGTAAAATCAGCCCAAGAAGGGTGTGTGGGTTTCGTGGCCAGCAAGGATGGGTTCGGTTTAAGTTTAACAGCCGCGAGTGCGTTTAGTTTTGCACCGCAGCTAGGCTGCGTTTGGTTTTGATCTCAGCACCACGAGGGTGCGTTTGGTGGGGCAACCACCACCCTAGGGTGTGTTTGGCTGTTGTAAACAGCTAGGGGTGTTCGTTTGGTTTGTAAAACATTCAGGGTGCGTTTGGTTTGGTCGAAACAACCCAATGTAACACCCCTAAAATCTGGTATGCAGCGGAATGGTAACAATGGGGTGCTACGTCAAAGTACAACAATCAAGATATAGGAAACGACCTTAAATGGACGTTTTAAGATAAGATTTCATTCGATGCCATAGCAAAATATCAGAGTTCATACATTAGGTCCCATATGTTTTAAAAGTCGTAAACATTTCCACATACGTTCTTAATTAAACAAAAGCTTCGTAATACCAAAAGATGACATAAGTTTTTATAAGATAAAGTTGCATCGAATTTAAATAAACACAGAATCCATCTTCATTGATATCCGTCACGGCTCCCATCCAAGCTTATACCTTAGGACCTGAAATTAAACATGCTAAAGGTCAACACAAAGGTTGAGTGAATCCATAGGTTTGTCGGTAAAAGAGTGGACCACAAGATTTAAGTAATAGTAGACCATGAATCATATTCAGTAGTCCAAAAACAGGTATTATTGCACTAAGCTCATGACACCGAACCTTAACACGTAATAAGTAATCATAATATATGCCCCCACACAGTAAAAGGATGATGCCAAACATCCAACGTATTATTCAAATGTTAAATGCACCATGAGTCAACTTTTGACCCCAAAGAAAGGTGGGGATTGTCAGTCCCGATAGATCTATCCATAACACTCGCGCTTACTAAAATAGCAACTCACGGTTCATGATAAAAGGGGACTTAGTGGCAAGGGTACTTAGGCAATAATATGATCACGAAATAGCATACAGTTTTAAAACACTTGTGTCCGTAGTAAAACAAGCATGTAATTCCACCCCGTAGAGTTTGTAAAACAAGTAGATAGAAATGGGGCTATGAACTCACCTCGAGTTATTGATAATCCAAATACAACAGAAAATGCGTCATGGAAATGACGGAATGCAACCTAATCCAATATAGGTCGTATAAGTACTAATCATATTGGATAACTACTACCATGTATAATTATATATAGCTAATCACCATCTAATTATTTTAGTGAAATCATATTTATAAGGTTAAAACGTTTATAATTATACCTTTAGTAAAAATGACATAACTTTTACGTTTCAAGTCTGTTTCTTGCGTTTCTTATGTCCACGCTTTCGTATTAAGACGAGTTATCAAAATTTGACATTTTCATATTTTTAGTCCTCTGATGAACAGTGATTTTACTGTTCATACCAGTTATAAACTTATTTTTATAGTTTTAGTTATCGTAAAACCCGTAAATGGCGTATCTTATTCGTTATAGCTCCGTTTTTAGCGTTTCTTTCGAGCACGTTCTCGTAATTGAAAGTCCTATCTATTTATGAGGTTTACAAAAATAAATGTTTCTGTCATGAACAGTAACTTTTTATAAAAATGGTTTTATAAAAGTATTTTTATACATTTTAAGTATATAAACTCGCGTAATTCATAACTTCTTCGTTTTTAATTGAAAAATTACGTTTCTTATTGTTTTGGAATCCTAAAAATATGTGTGATTTAATAAAAATACCAAACCTTCTGTTTGTAGAATTTTTATAACAAGTTTTTATAAAAAATTCTTTTATGTCTCCGGTTATTATCGTAAAACTCGTAAACTACGTATCTTTTTCGTTATGAATCTGTTTTTCAAATCCTTATATGCCCAGAATCGTCAATTCGTCATGGACGCATAGTATGTTTATAAAGTGTAAAATACATCGCTAAAATATTCGTGCCCAAAACAGTCCCTAAAATATCTTTTTGAGTTTATTTATATAACTTTGTTTTATATACTTTTTAAACCACATAATTTACCACAAGTCCTTTATAACCTTTTATATTATAAGTATCATATATTATATAGTCCATTTGTCCATATTTTGTCCAAGATCATCAAGTCCTTACATCACATGAAATCATAACTTTCCTTAAGTAAGCTTTTTATTACAAGTTTATTCATGAACTTTTTATACTTAAGCCAACATACTACCATACTTATTTTTCTATTATTCCATGATATATACCCCACATAAACCTCATGAATAAGTGTACAAATATCCATAAACAAGTAAAATATGTTTTACATGGTAAACAATCCTAATGGTGATTTTGCCATTATAGAACCATTATACACTTAATTTTAAGTCTGATGTGTTTAGGGTTTTAGATAACCTTAGTAATGATGTGTGGTGAATGGGAAATAAATCACACCCTTGTGATTTAAATCCTTGGCATGAAAATATAGAATGAAAACCCTAGTTTTCTTAAGAAACATTAACTTAGTTTAAACCTTGAAAATGCTTAACTAAGCCTTCAAACTTCCATGGTATGCCTTAGATATGATGTAGGTATGTTTGTAAATGTGATAAATATAATTTTGTATGGATTTGGTATTGGATTAAGGGTTGTCGTGGCCAAGGAGGGGGAAGAAGGAAAGGTTTTCGTGTTTTACACCTTTACAAATGAGATGTATATATATATATATATCACTTTAGCTAGTCAAAGAAGTAATAGGAAGTCTTAGACACATTTGAGAAAATTAAGGAGGTCTTTGGTCTTTGTTGGTAAAAGTAAAGAACATTTCATGAAATGGTGGAATATGTTTTCAAATTTAATATATCTTTGTGTTTTACCTATCTATAACCGGATATACATATGTGTATGTGAGATATTTTTGTAATTTTTATGTATTGGGTATAAAAGTGGGTATTTGTTGAAGCGTAGAAAAGTTTTGGTGCTTCCGGGTATGCCTAGATGTATTTAATTGCGAAACGTAAACGTTTTACGCAACCAATAAAAATAAAATATAAAAAGTTGATTATTACTTTCGTAAAAATAATATATTGCTTGCTTGACGAAAACTTTAATTCGTTTGGTGTCCGTTTACGCTAATTGTTGATTTTTAGTTTACGCGATTTAACTTTAACTATTAAAATTAAAAGTAAACGCGTACGAGCAAAAAAAATAATTAGTGAAATATATGACGTCGTAAATGACCTGAAAATACGGAATGTTACAGTCTCCTCCGGTTAGAAGAGCCTTGTCCTCAAGGCTCAAGTTGCGGCACTTGAGGAAAGTACGGGTTCGGAGAAAAGATGCGGATATTTCATCCGGAATTGGTCTTCATGTTCCCAGGTATACTCAGCTCCTTGCCGAGAGTTCCAACGAACTTTGACTAATGGAATTCTTCTTCGCTTTAGCTTCTTCACATCCCGCTCTACGATCTCAATAGGCTCTTCGACAAATCGCAGATTTTCATCAATCTCGATCTCATCAAAAGGTACTTGAACATATGGCTTAGCCAAACATTTCTTGAGATTAGACACATGAAACGTGTCGTGGACACAACTCAACTCCTGGGGTAACTTCAGTCGATAAGCTACCAGTCCAACACACTCTACTATTTTAAATGGTCCCACATATTGTGGTGCCAGCTTTCCTTTCTTACCAAATCGTACCACTTCCTTCCATGGAGATAACTTCAGTGACAATCGGTCTCCAACTTTGAATTCAAGAGGCTTACGCCTCTTATCAGCATAGCTTTTCTGGCGACTCCTTGCCGTTTTCAACCTTTCCTTAATTTGAAAAATCTTTTCTGTCGTTTCTTGCACAAGTTCTGGTCCAATAAGCTGACTTTCCCCAACTTCAGTCCATATCACGGGGGATCTACACTTTCGCCCGTATAGAGCCTCGAATGGTGCGCATTTAACGCTTGTGTGGTAACTGTTATTATAAAAAAACTCAATTAACGGGAGATGAGCATCCCAACTGCCACCAAAATCCATAACACAAGCTCGAAGCATATCCTCCAGCGTCTGAATAGTACGCTCACTCTGACAGTCTGTCTCAGGGTGGTAAGCCGTACTCATATGTAGTTTTGTACCCAGCGCCTTCTGAAGAGCTTGCCAAAAGTGTTACGTGAATCGACCATCACGGTCTGAAATGATTGACACTGGCACACCATGTCTTGCTACAATCTCGTTGATATAAATCCTTGCCAGCTTCTCTGTTTTGTAATCTTCACGAATGGGTAAGAAGTGAGCCGACTTGGTCAATCTATCCACTATGACCCAAATCGCATCATACCCACTGCTGCTTCTAGGCAACTTTGTGACTAAGTCCATTGTTATCTTCTCCCATTTCCACTCAGGGATTTCTGGTTGCTGAAGTAATCCTGAGGGTTTTTGATGTTCGGCCTTAATCTTAGAGCATGTAAGACACCGGCTAACGTACTCAGCAATGTCTCTCTTCATACCAGGCCACCAATACAAGTCTCTCAGATCATAGTACATCTTATCTGCACCCGGATGTATTGAATATCTAGAAGTATGAGCTTCATCCATAATCAATTTCCTTACACCACCAACTGATGGAATCCAGATACGATCGAAGAAGTAAATTCCACCATCATCTCGTCGTTCAAAGTGTTTTTCCAGTCCTCTTAGCCATTCAGCTGGAGCTTTGAGATCCTTGGAAGCTTCGCCCTGTGCTTCCAAAATCTTAGTCTTAAGTCCAGAATGAATAGTAATACTCATAGCACGTACTCGCCTTGGCTTGAGCCTTTCCTTTCTACTCAAGGCATCTGCCACCACGTTCGCCTTGCCCGGGTGGTATTTGATCTCACACTCGTAGTCACTGAGTAGCTCGATCCACCGCCTTTGGCGCATATTTAAATCTTTCTGGTCAAATATGTACTGGAGACTCTTGTGGTCAGTGTAGATAACACTTTTCGTCCCATAAAGATAATGTCTCCAGATTTTAAGAGCGAACACCACCGCACCCAATTCCAGGTCATGGGTGGTATAATTTTTCTCATGCTTCTTCAACTGTCTTGACGCATATGCTATCACTTTGCCCCGCTGCATCAGCACGCTCCCAAAACCTTGTTTTGATGCATCACAATAGACCACAAAGTCGTCTGGTCCATCGGGGAGTGCTAACACTGGAGCATTGCATAGCTTCTCCTTCAGAATGCGGAAAGCTTCATCTTGTTCATTGCCCCACACATATGTCTTATTCTTTTGAGTCAACAGGGTGAGGGGCTTGGCGATCTTGGAGAAATTCTCAATAAATCTCCGGTAGTAACCCGCCAATCCTAAAAATGAACGGATTTCAGTTGACGATTCAGGAGTCTTCCAGTTCTTGACAGACTCAACCTTGCTAGGATCCACGTGGATACCGTCACGGTTGACCACATGTCCTAGGAACTGAACTTCTTTCAACCAAAATTCACACTTAGAAAATTTGGCGTATAACTTCTCCTTCTCGAGTAAGTCTAAAATCGTCTTCAGGTGGACTTCATGTTCTTCTTCTGACTTTGAGTAGATTAAGATGTCGTCAATGAACACAATTACGAATTTGTCCAAATACGGTATATATCATCTTGACTAGTCCAAGACACAATGAGGGTCTTAAGGGTGGTCTTGGTTCAATACTTTGAAGAATGAGTCTATGTCCCCTAAACTAGGAATCATCCCATGATTTCAAGGATCATGTTTCTAAACTAGATATTTTTTTATTTTTTTTTGTTTTTCTATCTATAACCGGCCATGTATGTATATAGGTAAGATATTTGTAATTTTTATGTATTGGGTATAAAAGTGGGTATTTGTTGAAGCGTATAAACGTTTTGGTGCTTCCGGGTATGCCTAAATGTATTTAATTGCGAAACGTAAACGTTTTACGCAACCAATAAAAATAAAATGTAAAAAGTTGATTATTACTTTCGTAAAAATAATATATTGCTTGTTTGACGAAAACTTTAATTCGTTTGGTGTCGTTTACGCTACAATGTTGATTTTTAGTTTACGCGATTTAACTATATATAATAAGAATTAAAAGTAAACGCGTACTAAAAAAATAATTAGTAAAATAGATGACGTCGTAAATGACCTAAAAATACAGAATGTTACATGGTACCTCTAACATAAATGTATTAGATTCACATTTGCTCGCTATTCTCTAAACCAGATATCTGTAGACTAACACATTATGCAAATGATAAAATGGTAAAGAGTGAGTTAGATCAGTTACTATCTGACTAACTAAAAGCCATCAATTCGTGTTTAGTATAACCTATGCCCAAATGCTTCATTAGGCTCACTGGCAAACATAGGTTGATTTCAAGAAAAATATTTTAAAGGACTTTCCAACTCATGTGTAAACTTAGCATTAACCCTTGACAAGTTATCCCTAAATCCTCTCTATCATTAATCAGCAGCTTTTCCTCTAACAAACTCCACAAATGGTATCACTAAATCCAACCATACTACCTTGCTTATCCTGCAAGTGTTAGTCCAAAACCAAGAAAACACAATCCAAAGCATTTTCTTTTTAACAAAACATCCAGTGTTAGTAAACAGAACACTGTTCTTTTTGTCACACATCTGTGAAACACTAAAAAGGTTAAACTGTAACTCCTTGACAAAGTACACGTCCTCAAAATCAAGCTTACCAGTTTTAAGAGTTCCTTTACCAGTAATTTTCCCTCATTTGGCTCCTCCTTCAAAGGTATCATATCCTCTATCAAATTCTTTAAAGTCTGAGAGATAGGACATGTTCCTATTTGGGCCTTGAGCATCCACTGTCAAAATAGCCTTTGATTCTTCTTTTTGTGGTTGGACCATGCACATAAAAAAAGGAAAATAGTTTCTTGGGTGGACCCATAGCAATCAATGACTTGGATCTACTTGTGCATCAAACATAATTATGTTTCTTCAATGTATTGATGCCCAATATTAAGTTTGGTAGGTCTCCAAACCCAACATGCTGAGGCCTTAACAACATTTACCTGATTTACCCTAACAGCATTAACTACTGCTGAATTTTGTCTAGCAGTATTAACTACTTTTGGCCTAGCAGTATAAAAATTTCCCTTAGTAGTATTAACTTTTTAGCTAAAGTTTTGGTTGGTTAATGCTATTCTTGTTTGATTGTGCTAATTTAGAAAAATGTAACATTGGTCTAGCACTATAAACTGAAGTTTTGGGATGAGTAGTAGTAACAGGCCTATTAGTATTAAGTGGTCTTAGGCCACTTTTCATTAAAACTTCTCTTGGAACCATGTTCATGTGAGCACTAAGGGTTAGCCTTTTTAGCAAAATAATTGTAATTCACCCTTGTATAATTATTCCCAGATACCACCCTTTCCCTTAGATGGTAATTGTAGTGAGCCTGCACATGGTCAAAACATCCACAGACAAAACAAGCTTGTATTGACCTCACAAGTCAAATTCTATTGTGGGACTTTTGATTATTCCAATTTCTTTGATTTCCCATAGAAGTTTGTGACCTGTACATTTCAGCATACTGAACTGGTTTTCTAACTGGTTTTTCTTGTTGTTTAGATTTAACAAATTCTATATTAGCAGGAAAAGCAGTTTTCTTCTCTAACTTATCATCTGACACCAACTCCTCAACCAATGAGGCATCAGGAGATTCCCAAACCTTATTAGAAATATCTTTACTAACACTCTTACTAGTCTTAGGACCATATCCTTCAAACTCAGGCTTTTGAAACTCCTCTAGACCAGAGTTGGACAAATCAAGTGTTGGGGGGGGGGGGGTGAAAATAACCCTATATGGGGAGGTGGAACAACATTATAGCTTACAAACCCTACACCCTTTCTACTATTATCAGTTATCTGACTCCTTATTAATTTGTCTAGACTCTTAGAAGCATTATCATATTTTTTTAATTTTAAGTTGATTGCTTTCTTTTTTTGCTTAAGCTTTTCTACCTCACTTTTAAGCATACTAATTTATGAGTCTTTATATGAGATATCTCTTTTTAGAACAACAAGTTGCTTACAAGAAAAACCTCATTCATTTTGTAAAATACAAGTTGCTCTTCCACAGATGCTAACCCTCTTTTATAAGTAGCTAAATTAAACTCAGATTTGTTAAACTCTATTCTTAAATCATCAAGTTGAGTTTTAAGAGTTTCAAAGCTTTTTAGACAGGTTTTTGAACAAGTTTTGTCATTATGTACCTCAGAGTCTGAAAAAGCCATAAGAGCCATGTTTGTAGGGACTTCATCATCTGCCATATAGCTCCAGTCAAAACCAGCTCCATCAATAGCCACCCCCACCCCCCCCAAACCCGCCCAAAAAAACCATGGATTTGGAAGAAGTTTCCTCCACATTTACGATCCTTGTAGAGATGTCTTGATTCCTGTTCCTGCTATCTTGGTTCCTAGGTCCTCTGCATTCCCTTGCAAAGTGTCCCATCTTGTGGCAGTTGAAACACTTCACCTTGGACTTGTCATATTCACTGTGTCACTCCTATTGATAGTGATCTTCTACCAATTTTTCTAGAAAAACCTTTGTCCTCATGCTCAGCAATGCTAACTGCCATTTCAAATCCATCTCTTCTATGTCATCTTTATGGATTTGTTCAAGGTCCTCATATACAAGTTGAGACCCGTTTGGTTGACTGGCCAAAAATGCATAAACAGTGTCATCACTTAAGTTAGCAGTACTAACTTGAGTACTAGTAGTGCTAACTTGAGTGCTAGTAGGGCTAACTTGAGTGTCAGCAGTACTAACTCCATAAGCAGTATTAGCTTCATTAGTACTGATAAGGGATGACACAAAAGCCACATTCTGAGAACTTGAGCTTGAGCTTGCAGTTCTTTTAACCTCTTGTTCAACAATCTTGAAATTGTTGTAGAGATCATCAAATCTCATTGTGTCTAGATCAGGTTTATTCCTCAAGACCACAACATGAGTATTCCACTCAGAAGACAGACTTCTCAAAAATTTCCAATTGAGATCTTTTTGTGAAATATTTTCACCCAAGGTAGCCAGCTGACTTACAAACTTCTGAAGCCTGTTGAAAATAGAGTCAAGAGACTCTGTGCTTGGAGTACTAAAATTCTCATACATTTGCTTCAGAAGAGTCTTCTGAGTCTTCTTTGTGACTTCATTACAACCAAATCTTGTTTGCATAGTAGCAAACAAAGTCTTAGCATCCTTGTACAGATTAAATGTCATTAGATGTTCATTAGGAAGTGCCATCAGTAACATACTTCTTGCCTTCACATCATTCTTCTTTTGAACATTTTCTTCAGTAGTTATA
The DNA here is from genome assembly GCA_026074375.1 of Tanacetum coccineum. Classification (NCBI taxonomy): domain Eukaryota; kingdom Viridiplantae; phylum Streptophyta; class Magnoliopsida; order Asterales; family Asteraceae; genus Tanacetum; species Tanacetum coccineum. Next base: position 25,107 of record BQNB010064554.1, on the reverse strand, counting down.
GGACCTGGTATTAGTGAAGTTGAGGTACCATCAGCATTTGTTGTTGTTTCAGCTGTTGGTTTGAATGAGTTTACATTCTTTATGACATCCCATAGAGCATAGTCTTGTACTTGAAAGTATTGCTCAATCCTTAGCCTCCACATATCATATTCACCCTGTTTGAGAATGGGCAGCTTTGCAGTAGTAGTGGTTTGAGCAGTTTCTAGATCCATCTCTTCCTTGTGAGTAGAGGGTTCTTCTTGTTAGTTTCTTCTAGATCAAAGTTTCAAAACACAAGCTCTGATACCACTTGTTGATCCCAACTTAAGATCGATTCCTTAGCTTGTAAAGGTTAAGTTACTTTGGATAGATCCAAAACAACTATGGTAGAAACTTTGTGAATACTAAAGAGTATGCATAATCTACTCTTTAATACTTAGAAGAATATTAATATAACAGTAAACTGTATGAACAATGATATTACTAAAAAACTCCAATATTATTATTATCAATAATACGAGTACTCTGTGTAGTACTAGGGTTTACAACCTTGAAGCTATATATCAAAATGTATATGAATGAGAGATATATAAACTACATGCCTTAAAGTCTCCTTTTATATACCAAGGAACCCTAATGGGCTTACAACGCGTTTTCTACTCATACATATCTTTTTCTGATATATCTCATACATATCTCTTTAGCAGTACTAAAACAGACTAACAGTACTAACTAAGTATAACAACAGAAACTCTTATAGTAGTAGTAATATTTTGTACTGACAGTACTAATATTACACCGCATATGTTAATGACTTAGAAATTTCCTTCAATCCTTGAGCAGCAGAGAAATCGCAACCAGCATTATAACTTGAACTAGCAGTACTAACAATCATAACTAGCAGCATTAAATTCAAAAGCACTAAGAAGCCTTTTAATCTCGACACTATCATACACATATGATATGCACAACACACAACACAAGACATATAAGATGAATGATTATCACAAATGTTATGACACAACTAAACTATTAAAACTTGAAGCTTGACGTCTTCGTAAGTGTTCTTTACTAAAGAGTGGAATGTGTTGATCACTTGTAATGGACTATGTAACAAGTATAATGATTAAAGAATATACAAAAGATAAAAGATGTATGTAAAAATATTTGTCAAGAGTTGTCCTTAAATGAAGACTTAAGGTTGCTACAAATGCTGTCCCAACCAGTAGTTTGATGCGACCTACGAATCCATCATTAGTTGGATCCATCCTGTGTATTTGGTGGATTCGTTGGGGGAGCTGGGACAACTTTTGTCATTTTGTGATTAACCCCAAATCTATATAAAATATTATTTTGTACTTAATAAAACTTGTTTATTAGATTCTTCTCGAACAAAATATTTCTTATCACCAATAAGGAAAGATCGTCTAGATTTGGGAAGATCTGAGAAGATTTAGAAAGATTTGGAAAGATTGTTTTCACTTAAGGTTAATCTTATTTTGTCTTATATGATTAATATAACTAGCTTATAATTAATCATGTGTTAACTTAAATCATTTGATTAGAAAAGGTTTATGCAAATGTGTCACACCCCTAGACGGGGCCTAGACGAAATACGTATCCGAGGGCGTGATGTCATCATACTTCTAACACAAGGCACAAGAGAACGACCACTAATGGACGTTTTGAAAATCATAACTCGTTGCATTATTTAAAAATAGATAAGTTTTACAAGATTTAAAAGAAAGTAAACATTTGCGGTAGCATAAGTAAAATGTAGCGGAAGCATAATTTAGTTTTAAAAGATATGATGCAGGCACTCTAATGAGTATGGGACGAGTGTTTAAAACTCGTCTTTGGAGACGGGGAGAAACAATTAGGGAAGATCGACATAGAGTTCAAAATAGTTGATGAGTATACGGTTAAAGTAAATAAGATAAAGATCTTTATGAACGAGGTTACATAGCAATTACCATATTAAACCTCCAGTTACAAGTCCCGCCCATACAAGACTTGTGAAACTTAGATTCATACATAATTCCATGTAAACATAACCGTGACGGGTTTCGCGTAATACGATATTGTATAAGGTTATGAATAATAAGTTCAAGACCATTGCATCGCTCACAATGTCTTAGACAAATTTTAGAGACCATTGTGTCATCCACAATGTCTTAGAAAGGTTTAATATTTATATAGACAACTTCCATATAAGTAAATAGAGGAATAAACGTAAGGCGAACGTAAACCGCGGAGAAGAGATAACCGCAAAGAAAAGATAACCTCAGAGAAAAGATAACCGCAGAGAAAAGATAATCGCAGAGAAAAGATAAGCGTAAGCTCATAGCAAAAAATACCCAAAAACCGTAAAAAAAAAAATAAGGCACACATAAAAGCACGTAAGGATCACATACTGGTTATAGACCAGACCTAGATATTCTACCTGGTTCTCTATAACCTTGGCTCTGATACCAATCTGTCACACCCCCAGACGGGGCCTGGACGGAATACGTGTCCGAGGGCGTGACGTCATCATACTTCGAACACAAGGCACAAGAGAATGACCACTAATGGACGTTTTGAAAATCATAACTCGTTGCATTATTTAAAAATAGATAAGTTTTACAAGATTTAAAAGAAAGTAAACATTTGCGGTAGCATAAGTAAAATGTAGCGGAAGCATAATTTAGTTTTAAAAGATAGCGAAAGAAAAATTTATGTTTTTCAAAAGACAACGAGTATGACAATTTGATAAGTCTTGAAATAGGGTATCAAATTGTACGTAGACTCCACATAGCACGTCAAGAAGTCCAAAACTATTCACCTGAGAAAAAAATGCTAAAAACGGTCAACATATAGTTGAGTGAATTCATGGGTTTAAGTAAGACATTTACGAGGATAAAAAATGTTTAGTGAATACAGCTTCACTCAAGGTATTATGAAAAGTGTTTAGTAATTGGAAATGTTCAACCAAAGTAGTGTGGACCGCAAGATATCAAAGCTTAAGTGATAATCTTAGGAGTTTAAGATTTCACATACAAAGCACATGTGACCGTTATAACAAATGCAACTTCACATGCAAGTATTTATTGTTGCGCTAAGCTCATGACATCGATGCTAATAACAACAGGGCATATCATATCATGCCACATAGTATTCATGCCCTTAACTGGTGCCCCAAACCAAAGGCCACCACAACGCACATCGACATGACATATTTCCATTTGTTCTTCGTTAAGTGGAACCAAAGCAGATAGGGGTAATTAGTCCCAATAGATCTATTTATGCATTCGCGCTCACTTAACCAATCCAATTGGTCATAGGTGACTAACGGTTCATGATAGTTCGGGTAATAATGGTTTGTAGCAAAACATAGGCAAAACATAAATAGGAAATGATAACACAAAACACTTGTGTCCAATGTAAAAGTAATCAACGTTTTCGTAAAAGCTTAAAACACTTAAATCTATAAGTAAAAAACGAGTGTGACATCAATCATGTAACGAGTTTGTAATCAACGTGTAAACGAGTTGGAAATTCAGTAACGTAAACGAGTTTGTAAACGAGCATGTTTCTCACCCCAAAAGTAGTAAAGTATATGTAAAACAAGTAAAACGTGAGGCTATGAACTCACCTCGACGTTGCAGAACAATTGGAAGATATGCAAATGATATGCACAACACAAACGAAAGACGAATCGGCTCGACCAAGAAGTTGCAGCTTAACTTAACGGTTATATCCCACTAGCTTAGGATGATGAATTAGGGTTTTCTGATGGATGAGTACGTCAATGCGACGCGTTGATAAAGGATTTGGATTACAAGTTGTAAGAGTTTGGTGGTTGGTTAAATAAAATAAATCGAAAAGCAAACGCAAAGTGCGTAATATATTCTGTATATATTACACATGGAAAAAGAAACAATTATATAATTCATACGGTGAATTATATAATAAAGAAAAACAACCAAAAGAATAAGCCGCAACATATAATACTTTACAAGTATTATATAAGAAACGTGAGAAAATAATTGTAACAATATAATTCGGCACGTTTTCGGAAATCACTGAATACATTAATAAAGAGTTCTTGCATAAAACTAAAAACACGTTTTAAAGTTACGAATTAAATAAATGACGTTTTTAAAGTTTTTACAAGACTTATTATTTTGTTTATTAGTTAAGAATTATAAAATATATTTTATAATTTAGTATTTTGTTTTCTTGACAGTTTTTAGTTAAAATAGTTATCTCGTTTGTGAAAGTATGGTTTTCGATTATTCATCGTGTTATTGTTTAATTACAATTTAGAAATCTTAATTCTATATCTCGTTCTTTTATCGGTTTTCTAAAATAATAGAAATTTTAATGAAAATGCTAAGTATATAAATTTTTATAAATTTCGACATGACCTAATCGTTTATACGACGTTTTCAATTTTTTTTTATAAAACTCATCGTTTTCCCTTAATCAATATATGTTGCAATTTATGTCCGCGTGTTTTAAATTTATAACTAGACGAGATCAATCAATAAATAAATCAAAATAAAAAGAACAAAACCAAACACACCCTTATTAGGGGCTACTGTCCCAAACACACCCTTAGGGGCAGTTTTACAGCGAACCAAACACCCCTAAGAGGCTGTTAGACCCAAAACCAAACGCACCCTTATTGTTGTTAAATCCATAAACAAACGCACCCATATGGGCTGTTTATACTCAGATCCAAACGCACCCTATGTGGGTGTTAATTGCTGAACCAAACACCTCTTAGGGTCGTTATCCACAGAACCAAACGCCCCCTTGGGCAGTTATACGCAAAAATAAACACGCCCTTATGGGCTGTCAACCCAGAAAAGAAACACCCCTTTTAAAACCAATAACAACAAAAATAAACATAACCAACTACGCAAAAACAAAGGTAACCATCCAAAAGGAAAAAAAATGGGGAAAATGGTGGTGGTACGCGGCTGAGCCGCAGCGGCTGGTGGGGAGTGGCGTAGCAGTGGGGTTGGTGAGATGATGATGTTGGTGTTGACGTGGTGATGGTGGACGTGTCGTGGTGACGATGGTGATATGGTCGTGGTGGTTAGGCGGCTGAGATAGTGCGTTGGTGGTGGTGACGTGATGGAGGTGGTGGCGGCGTGGAGTGGTGGTGCGTAGGATGCGATGGTGGTGGTGCTCGATGGTTGCTGAAGGTGGTGGTGGCGTGGTGGTGTCCGCTGGTGTGAAGGTGATGTTGATGGTGGTGTGGTGATGGAGTGTCGGATCTGTGGTGGCAGCTGTGGTGGTTATGATGTTGGCATCGTGGAGGTGACGAGGTAATGGCTAGGGTTTTGATATAATGAAATGAAATGGAACCCTAATAAGTTTCATGTATATATTAGAAAGTTTTTTTTAATAGCAAGTTGGTTATAGTTTAGGGTTATCATTGTAAATATTACTAGAGGGACTGAAAACGTAATTTTTGGTAAATATTGGCTCGGGACTCATTTAGGCTAGTTAACAATTGATTTAAAATACGAAAGTTGCACCATTGTTTTCCAAATAGTTTTTCCCATAAAATTGAGTATTTACATGACTTATTTTATAAATGTTTTTATAAAACTTATTTAAAAATCATTATTATATTATTGGTACGAGATTGGGGTGGTCGTGGTGTAATCTTTATGTCCGTAAAAATAAAACTTATTTTAACATTTCCGTTTTAAATAAACTCGTTTTGAATAAAAATATAAAAAAGTTTATTATATATTTTTTATATATAAAAAAGTGATAATTAAATATAAATTTTAATAATATTTTGTGTCAGATAAGCGTTTGTTTCAAAATTTTTCCGAGGTTGATTAGTCAGTTTTCTTCTTGTATCAGGTCTCGGTAAAACTGAAAAGTTTGTCTGGAATGTCGTTTAACATCAAATTGATTTAGAGTCCGAGTCGTGAAAACAGGATTTAGCGGGTCGTTTTTGATAAGTCAACTTAGGAATAACATATATCTTTTCGTTTTTACGTCAAATATGTTTCAAAAATAAATTTGTAAATGAGGGATTATAATAATATTTATAATTTATTATTTAAATACGTTTTAAAATTTTACCGGCTACGCGGTAATCGTTTTTATGTGACCGTAAAAGGTCAAAAAGTCAAAAGTCAAGTCGAAACCAAAAGTCAAAGGGTAAAATAGAAATTTAAAGTTCTAAAATTTGCGGGGTGTGACATTACCTACCCCTTAAAAGGAATCCCGTCCCGGGATTCGATTTTTGTTAACCGATGGTGTGTCCAAGAAAAGATTTAAGATTTTTAAATAACTAGTTTTAGACACGACGTTGATACTTTATTCAACAAAATTCGATTTTTCAACACTTCTTAATATGCATAAATTTTGGCTAGGTTTGACTAGGATATTTATTCCATCAGAAATAGTACCTTAGAAAAATATCATTACAAGTTATATGTTAGCCTTAAAATATGGTGAAAATATGTTAGCCTTAAAATATGGTGACATATCTGGAATTACATTAGTTTACTAAAGGTAAGACACACAGGGACTAGTTATGATAATTGTATAAGTTAGAATGTGTCTTGACCTATAAATACCCCCTCCATACTTCCATGGAGGGGTGAGGATTCATTTTGTAAAAAGAGTGTGTGTTCTTGTTTCTCTCTCTAGACACACACCTCTTCCCATCTTTTTCCTTTCTCTCTAATAATATGGCTAAACATTTGTTCAATCCTCCCCGACCTCCGGATCTTTCTTGTTAGCTAGTGATTTCTTATTTTAACAATTGGTATCAGAGCTAACCGGGGGTGTATTGTATTCGTGTGTGTTGTGTTTGTGGATTTGTTTTTTTGGTATCATACGGCTTATTTGGGTTTCTTTCTTTCAACGTTTCTGTTTGAGAAAAAGAGAGTAATTTTTTGTTTGGGCTTCTACAGTAACTGGGTTCACTTGGTTCATTGGTTCATTTGTTTATTTGTTCATTTGTTTTTCATTTGGTATCTTGCAGCTTATTTGTTAGTTTTTTTTAAAAGCGTATATCATCCTTGTGGTTAGCAACTTTGTGGTCACGGCTTGGTTCAAACTCGATTGAAGCAGGAGACAAAGCAACGTGCACAAAAGGTGTTTGATGTTTTGTATGAACCGAACGAGTTTTTCATCTTCTTGAGCCGATCGAGTGATTTCTCTTAAGGACCGAACGAGTTTTTTTTGTTGTCTCAACCGAACGAGTGCATTCTCTTGGAGCCGAACGAGTGAAATTCACAAGAGCCGAACGAAGTGAAAAACTTGATCATCGAACGAGTGAAATTCACAAGAGCCGAACGAAGTGAAAAAACTTGATCATCGAACGAGTGGAAAACTTAAGAGCCGAACGAGTGAAAAATCTTGAGCACCGAACGAGTATCATGAGAAGGACCGAACGAATCATTCTTTGAGTTGGACCGAACGAGTATCTTTCTAGTTGAGCCGAACTAGTCAAGTTTTTGGTTTTTCGGTTTCGAGTGTCGTTAATCTACGGGACTTAAGAATTATATCATCGTGTTCGTGACATCGTTTCGATCAACGTGGTGTATTTAGTTTTTACCGACGATAACCGTACAACTCCGCGGGATTAAAATACACACGTTATCATTTTTTTAAATATTCAAACGAAAGAGATGATTAACACAGGAGGGAATTTTTTTTAATTTATGACACTTTTTGAAAAATATACACATGCAGTCCCTCACTTGTTACTACAATTGCACCATTAGTCTTTCATTGAAAAGAAGCCCTTCTAGTTGAAAAAGGGTTTGCATCGTTAGTCCTTAATTGTTATATTTCATCCGTTAGCCACCTAAAGTTCAACGTTTGCTCACCGTTTGTCCTCGTAAGCTTATTAATCGTTACAAAAGCTCACGTACTTCAACTTCAACAACGATTTCACCAACAACAATCTTTTATTCACGGTTTTTCTTGATTTAGTAAAATCCCGTAAAAGTCGATTCTTTTTACGGTTTAAGTCATAGAATTGTAAAATCCCGTGAACGTTAATTGATTTCAACAACACAACAAACACGATACATAACACTAAAAACGATCCGAATAAGATTCACTAAAATGTCAAAACGGCTAAAGATTCAGATTACGATGACAAGTGATCACGAAGTTGATTTGGTATCCCTTATTTGAGCTTGAAGTTGGATTTCACGAAGGCGTCTACTTATTTCATCATCGAGACTTCCTTCTATTTGCTACCCCTTTTCTTTAAACTGAATCTATCGATTGATGACTTGCTTGGACATACAACGGTTATGATTGAGACTTGCATTATCTAATTACCAGCAGTCAGGGGTGGTTGGTTGCAGACCTGGTTAACTATCACTTAAAGGAGTTACATTGTAGTACTCAGTGTCACACGCAGAAGACGATGTGGATAATTTCAAGAGGTGTTGTACTTCTTATACTTTTCTGGTAGGGGGGGGGGGGGGTAGTGGAAAAGTAAAAAAGAGATTTTAGGGGGAGGGGGGTATAGAGTACTTATAGATTTAATCTTGCACCGTTCTTCAATCAACAACAGTGCAAGCTTAAGTAATAAATTTGGGGGATTTTACTTCATTTTCAAGTGTGGTATATCGGGTTTACTTCACCAAGTGATCACAGCAATAGCCGACAGAATACGAGGTTGGTAAAGTTAGCCAGAGAATTTAAAGGTTGAGATGTAATCAGCAATTCTCACGGGATTCCAAGACAATGGTACTTCACAGTCTAAGTACAATTTTCAAAGTTCTTCAACGACATTCATATACAAGACCTTGATTATACCAAGTTTTCTTGATTCTTGCTTCATCTCCTCTACGGTTTCTGAAGACAAGAGGGTAATGCTTTGTTTGGATTTCAAGATTTGTGCTAAAGACAAGAACTTCTCGAATATATGGGCGTACACGACAATGATGCTTCCGAGAGTTCGCAACCATCATGGGGGAAAATGTGTACATCCGGGACTTAGTTGACTTTGATGTTACCATGTCAACTTCCAGGGGGAAGTAGTGTATACTACTTTACTAAGTATGGTTTATGAAGTATTCTGCATACGTGAGAAAAATTGTTGGTGATTTCTCGCATGTACCCCCGAACGAATATTCACCAAGCCCTAATGACAAGAAGCAGTGGTCGTTGGTGTGGTTTGACTTCTATAAAATTCCACTGTGTACGTTAATGAAAAGTAGAAGATTGTTTAAGCTACATCAAAGTTTCAGAATCTGCTCAAGATAGGGATGTTGGTTTTGGGGGGAAGCTGATTCAGAAACTTCCTAAAAAGGATCTAGAAGAAGCTTTTGAGACATTGCTTCAATGAATTGGGGGGGAAAGTTTAATCAGTTCATGCATACTACAATGGTTCCTGTTCAAGTAAAGACAATGAAGTTCAAGCTGGAGTACAAGTTTCAAGACCAGGAGGACTCAGAAGACATCTTCAACTTTGGAAGACTTTATTTGTGTTGTATTTGTACTTGATAGGAACATTGTAAGTAATTTCATATGTCCACATATTGGGGGAAGATTGTTAGCCTTAAAATATGGTGACATATCTGGAATTACATTAGTTTACTAAAGGTAAGACACACAGGGACTAGTTATGACAATTGTATAAGTTAGAATGTGTCTTGACCTATAAATACCCCCTCCATACTTCCATGGAGGGGTGAGGATTCATTTTGTAAAAAAGTGTGTGTTCTTGTTTCACTCTCAAGACAAACACCTCTTCTCAATCTTTTCCCTATTCCTCAATAATATGGCTAAACATTTGTTCAATCCTCTCCGACCTTCGGATCTTTCTTGTTAGCTAGTGATTTCTTATTCTAACAAAATATCAATGGGGAAAATGTAGGCGTGTGGGCATGTCTGTATAAGGGTTTCAAATGTTTAGAGGCGGAGTCGGTTTCTGATATCTATAGGGTTCCGAACGATTAATATCGGAAGAGGCTAATAATGTAATATGACATACTACTTGGAAGTATGAGGATGAATCAAGGCTCAACACATCCATAAGCAGAAAGATGCAATTAAAGTGATAGCCCGAACTTGCTCAAACCGCAAATTAATAAATAAGACACGCCGTAGAACGAGAAATAATAATAATAATAACGGAACGTTGCACACAACGTTTAAGAACGAAATTGACAACCATATATGTTTGTGCTTTAGTTTAGTCAATAAAATGCGTTTTTACGAACTTATTAAGTTTATGAAGATGTTACGACGTTCTTACGAAAAGTTACTATTTATAGAAAGTTTCCATTTTAAAAAAGTTTTTAGTTTCGAGACGTTAATACCATCCCTTAATTTAATCGTTTCCACATTTCCAAAAATGAACTATTGAAACCCCAGCGTCTAACCAAAATTCTTTGCTTGCAAAATATATATATATATACACATAAAAACTTGCTATATTTAAAACAACCATCGGCAATGACTTATCATTTTTAGAAAAATTCCTAAACCTTCGTTTTGATATTAAGAAGCTCCACGAATATTTTCAAAAACTTTCGACACCTAATAAACCTTTCGAGGCATTTTTAAACGTCCGTTTTTCCCTCATTTAAAACTCGGACCAACAACTATAGTTTTATAAATCACCCATGGACTTGACCATAATGCCACAATATTTTTCAAACTATCCAAAATTCTTTTACGCCAAAACTAATCAACCAAATTCATTATAATTCAAGCCTAACCTTATCGTCATCTTTGTTGCAACTCACAATTCTCACATCCTCTCAACAAGAACAATTTATATATTCGAAATCATCAAAAATCTTTATTAGAATATTTATTCATTTTATTCATTTAAAAAAAATCATAGCACAAACATATGGAGTCGTGAATCAAAAGTATAAGAATACACAGCAACAATAACTATAACAAACGGTGATGGGATGTGGAGAGTGGACATTTTGAGAAACAATATCCCCAAAATAAAGGTCAACAAATGGGAGGAGCTCACGGAAGAGCTCAGGTGATACGTGACGAAATATCGTACTCAGTCGTTAGTTCGAGGATAAATCAAATCCATTAGCTAAAAAGCGCACAAGTCGGTTAACTCCACAAACAGTTCGTGATCGCAAGGTTTTGTAACGGAAAGAGTAAAAATTTTAAGAATGAGATAAGGTAGTTCAAGCGAGGCTTTAAGATTCTATTGAGTGGTAAGACACGATCGCGTTTCTAGGTCTTTTTAACGGATTCCGGTGATTATCGGGCTCGAATTCATACTTATGTCATATCGGTAGTGCTCCCACATCTATAAGTAAGCACTATTTCTCTAAATTCTAGGTCGTGTGTCGTGTAGTTCTCCTCATGAACTTTCAGTTGGTGGTAGTTAGTTCTTAGGTCGATTTTCGAGTAACGCTATATTCTCGTAGTTGATCGAAAGGATCGTCTATACTAGAAAACGGATAACGGTTAGCTTGTTAAATTCTCGGCTTGTCGGTGTACATCCCGAAGGATCCATCAGAGGTTTTGTCGATACGAGGATCTTATAATTCACGTGATTCTATCTCACTAAAAGGTAAGTATATTGAAGAAAATCTTCTAGTTCTATTGGTTATAATCCACTTAGAGTGATATGCTCATTACATTCTAGAACCTTTCAATCCGTAATTTCCATGACTACAGGAAGCATGATTTAGTCTCTCGGCTAAGGGTATGGTGTTTCTATATACCAAGGTTGAAGAAAATCTGCTTAGTTATGATGCTTACGAATACAAATACACGTGACCGACACGACTCATGAATACGCACGCCAAATATTAATAAAATACAAGTGCAATATAATCTCGTTAACAATGTAGGGAAAAGAAAGAAAATAGAAATGAAAAGTAAGGGTAATTTGACAAAAATTTATAGTGACTACTCCCAGCATAGCATGGTCCTTTCTGAATTTATACATAGGTGATCAAGCTATGTATAATTTAAGAACTAACGATGAAATGCTCATTTCGTCAAATTAATGTTATAAAAAAAATCTTATACGGTACAAACGATATAGTTTATAAGGTAGCAAAACAGTTCGTGGTAATGAAAACAAGGTAGTTTATATAACGACACAAAGTATTTTGTAAGATAACAGGAAATGTTTTATGAGGTGATAACAAAATAGTTTACGAGAAAGTTACGTGACGGTTTATAATGTAACTTTCCATAAGTATCTTTTTCCTTGTTTGACATTTGTCTAAGCTTTGATGCCATGTTAATGCTACTCAATAACTTAGGGACTATGTGAAGCAAATCGATGCTTTTGCATCCTCTATATCTCTCCTTCAGCTGTTATAAGTTTGGTAGCACCTTTTCTCTTCTATAAGTACAAGCGTGCTTTTGTAATTTTCATGAATCTTGTTTTGTATTTCCCTCATTTAAACAGATCATCTAATTGTCACAGAGGATACAATAAATTTTTTTTACAAGCTCTCCACGTAACGCACATCCTTGAATAGTACGAACCATATCCATCATGCATCTTCCACACTGATACTTACATTACCAAATTGAACTTTAGTTTCATGATCATTGCAACTGTCACAGAGATCGCCTTCTAAGATTTGGTTTATATTAATAAAACCTATTCTTTATTGCGGTCATATGAAAAGAAGCTCCGTATCGAACAACATAAGTCTGCAATATATTCTTGCTTTCATTTGCTTTCGTTGCTTTCTTAACACAGAGCGTTACAAATCTTTTGAGTGTAGCGACATTTCCCTTGAGGATATGAGGTATTCAAACCCTAACAATCTTTCCTAAAGTGAACCGGCTTGCCACATTTGAAGCATTTAATTTTTTTTCTTTCCTGTTTTAGATTTATCATGATTGTGAATCCCACTGGAGCCAGATTCCTTTTGACACTCCATTTCTCGTCACCTCAAAGCCTCCACCTGTTTGGATAATGGTTTGCCATGTCCTTCCTATTGTTGTGACCTATTTTCTTCTTCAGATGGCGGCGGAAACATCTTCATAGACTAAATTGTCCAACAAGAACATTACTGGTTAGTTGATGATAACATTGGTCATATGCAGGCCTAGGTAAACTTTAAGTAGAATTTTAGCACCGTTTATTGTGATCTATTTTACAACTCAAAGATAGTAAGAGAGCTGAGGAAATTGTGTATTTCAAGTTATTAACGTGCTCAGTCACCATGTAGGATTCCGTCATGTGAAGCAGAATAAAAGTTTCCTTTTTTAAGAAAAATTTTTTAATTGTTGGAGCGATTTGCCTATTACAATCGAGCAAGTGATCCCAAACAATCCTCTTTGCACTTTTTATTCTCATCTATGCTTACAAAACGCCATTGCTATTGACCAAATTAAAGATTTCCGAATAGCATTTCCGTTCCTGTGTAGTCCCTCCCATTTAGGTTATCTTGACCTCAGCTGGCCTTTCACCAATGGCCGCTAAATATTTATCCTTTGTAAGGATATCCTTTATATTTAATTTACACAACGAGAAATTCTTCCCATTGACCTTTTTTTATGTAAAATTTCGCCGTCATTGCTACAATCACAATCTACTTTTTGATAAAACTATTATTTGCTAATAATAGTAACGAACACCTTTTGAGTGTGTATAATCTTATTTATCTTTTGATGTGGAGGGTCCACTTATTAGGGGCAACCACAGAGCATACAATAAATAATTATACACACACCCAACCTTAGCTCTTGATATCCCTTATTGAGAAAAGTAACACCGGACTGAAGCAAAATCGCAACTAAAAATATGAAATGCAATTAAAGATGACACCCCCCCCCCCCCCCCCTCACAGATTTAAACGTGAAAACCAATAGGGTAAAAAACCACGAGCAAGGAAAGATACGTTTCACTATGTAGAAAATTAGGAGTTACACATTCTCTCTAATTACAAAGATAAACACCTAGTGATATCTCTTGTATTAGGATTTATTTCACAAACTCTCTAACTATCCTCACACACAAGAACTAGGAGATATGGAAGTGAAATGGGATGCTAAAATGAAGCAATGAAGGCTTCCTTTTATAGGCAACTACCTTGACTCTTGACATCATCCATGACCTTAGCATAGTCCAAGTTGTTTTACAAGTTGCATTCCAAGTTGTAGTTGTAAGATTCATTTGAGATATAATGTATCTTCATTTAACAATTGGTTGTTCAACCTACATTAACAAACCATTACATTATAACAAGTCAAGAAATACATAATATACTTATGAATTTTAATGTAAGTTAAATACGCGATGACTACCATTTGAGGCCAACTTTTTAGAATTTGAGGAAGCAATGCACCTTGACTTTCTAACTATATCAAAAAGCATGTCAGATATATCAACTCGTTATACATAAACATACCCACACACATAATAACTAAGTATAAAGATTAATAGATATTCCAAAATTTATAACCCCTGATGGTATTTGGTGTTCGATTGGCATTAGATTTTCTTCCTGCATTAACACGACAACTTGTTATATCAGCCTATGTATGTTTGTACCCAACTTCATGTATGCAAATATGCAATTAGAAAAATGATTGTGTGATTACCATTCAAGGGCGATAATATGAACTTAAACTTAAATCGCTTATCGGGGTTTGGCATGACATAATTAGACCAGGAGGAGAGTGACTCATAGAGTAGCATGGTGAGATTTTTTAGTGTATATGCATTTGACACAAAATAACATTAATAAACAATGTTAAACTATACCATAATCTCTAATTAATTCATAACAAAGTTTTTAATTTAGTTTTAAATGGTTCAATATTACATAATTTAGTACATTAGTTCAGGTTATCTAAGTCATATGATTCTTTCATTTAGTTTGACACGTAAAGTAAATAATGCATATATAATTTGTAAATCAGAATATTGTTCTAAGCACCTATCATACCACTAAGCTATGATCCTAAATAAGTATTATCATACATCCTTTGCACTAGTTATGTCTTTTGTGAATCTGTGTGTAGAATTATTGATTAAACCAGAACTTACTAGTAGCCACATTGAACAAAACCACATAGTTATGATTAATCAAAAAGTGTATTTTGATTTATATGTCAACAGATGGCTTAAATTTGATAATTTAAGAACGAAAGGAACTTAATCTACAATCGACAGGAAACACTTAAGTAAACAATACTAACCTTGATTTTTTCCGAGGCCATTCAATAAATTCCAAGATTACTTGTTCTAATTTTGAACTTTATCAGTCTGTTTGGGCACAGGTATTTCTTTATAAGCATCTTCGACCGTATTGACTTGCACCTTAATGTGACCCTCTGATATAGAAGATCCATGTAGTGTCGGATCCCAAGTCGGATAAACCTTCCCTATAGCTACTCGAAACTCCTAAGGTCTATAAGGCCATAGCATATCACAAGGAGCGGGATCCTATAAAACATTGACATCTTAGTTACAATAACAAATTTCATATAAAATATTTACAATAACATAATTACCTCAAGGTCATCGAATTTATCAGACGCACAACTAGAATCAAGACAAGTCGGCCTCTCTCTCCCTTCTAGATGTGCCACGATAGCCTTCAACCCTTCCATCTTAGTTTTTTGACTGTCCATCTGAGTTTTTTGACTGTCAAATTTATCTTGAAACGCGGCTGTAACTGTTTTTGTGATGTTCTCCGCAATGGCCTTAATGTCAACAATGTGATGTCTCTCCTTATCTCCCTTCACCCACCCTAAGGCCGTCCTTACTCCAAGAATGGTAGATACCCCCTTAGTTCGTCCCCCGTGCTCTTTTCCAAACACTTCTGTAATCGGATCTCTTCTAACACATTGGTATGTACAATCTTCCGCATGTTTGCTCTTTTCGTGCCTGATCCACTTAAACAATAAACAAAAATCATTAGAACATTACATACTTGTTCTATATTAGAATTTATATTATATATATATATATATATATTTATATATATATAATATTGTTATTTATATATATATATTATATATTATATATTATAATGTTATTCAGCTAAATCTAATTCTAATCTCTTTAGCGAATTCTGGGGATAAATTTTTTTCTTAATCTTTATCCATTGAGGGGAATGTCCGCTCATCCCTTAATTTTCCGTCCATCTTTAGCTGATCGAAATGCACAAACGCAACAATTTGGCCTTTCTTTCGTGTTTTAAAATAAACGTTTTCAGTCTCGGTTGATGGTGAAATACCACTACTAGCTTAGATGGGGGTCCATTTTTGTCCACATCATCATTCATATTTCTATTGGTTCTTTTTTATACCTTGTTGTTTCGAAGTAATCACAAGCATGCATGGTTTTCGTACTATCTCTTTATACAATATATAATCATCTCGGACATGAATGACTATTCTTTTAGTCTCTAGTCTTCCATTGGACGCATTATGTTTTTAGCTCGTATGTAGAAATGGGGTAACCTTTTTTTTCATTATTCTTGGGAAGTAATCGGTGCATAAAATCTAACTTTGTGAAGCTTGTATCACTCCAACTACTACTTGCTTTTAATTTTAACAACTCCAGAATAGCTGAAAGTACAGAAAAATCATAACCATCATACACCGGTTTCTCTGCGTCCTCAAACAATTGTTTTAAATCTTCTTGATTAGTATCACCATCATTAGCCCCCAAATCATGCAACATCTCATTCAAATTTCCATGTTTGTCATTAATGTAAGAGTCATTGTTCTTATTAGCATTTAAAACATGACTCGATGTGCTATTATCAACTAGTGATTCCCCATGCTCCGACCAAAAAGTATAATTACGAACAAAGCCATATTTGAGCAAATGATACTCAATCACTTTGATATCATCATAAGGTACAAAATGTTTACATTTCAAACACGGACAAAAAATCTCAATATTTCCCTTAGCCACTCGGTCAGACTCAACAACGATAAGAAAACTCTGCACTCCATTCACATATTTCGGGTAACTAATATTCATGCCGTACATCCATTTTGTTCCATCTGAAAAGTTAAACAACATAATATATCATAGTGATGTACGATGAAACATTTGTGGTCTTCTTGAGGCACATCCTAAACCCACATTTGAATTATTTTTTTTTGTTTTATATTTTTTTTTTTTCCTTTTTTAATTTTTTTTCCTATTTATCGGGCGGTTTTATTGTATACTATTTCTAGCGGCGCGTAAATATTTCAAAAAAAACTTAGTAGTTTTCTTCCTTAACTCCACTATGTGGGGTATAAACGCAAACTCGAAGGAGTAAGAAGAAATGTATACTATTTTTTTTCTTAAATAGTCAACTTGCTAGAATGTATACGCATCCTAAATGAGACAAAATATTCAAAAGGCAGTCCCAAACGGGGACTGCCTGTAATTAATGTAACCCTTGCCCTTTTTGTGTTCTGAATATTCCATTTTAGTCCTTTGAACTTATTTTGACTTTTTTTCAGTTTTTTTATGTAGATTTTCGTTACCGTGTTGACGTGATGTTTTTATGCGATACATTGTGTGATTTTTATGGTTTTATTGTTTTGGGGGTATTGTTTTGGGGAAAAAAAGGTTTTTATTATTATGTTATTTGTATTCCGGGGGGTTTGACCCGTGAATTTTGAGAAATGCCAAAAAACGAGTCCTGACACGTCCGTTAATATCCAAATGAGGTTTTATGAGTTTAAAGTGAAAATATGTCAAGTAGATACTCTAAGTTATTGGAAAGTATTTTTAAAGTGAATAAAAATTCTAAGTAACTTTGAGGAGTATTTTACGGTTGAGTTTTATGAGCTTTTAAATGATCCCGACACGAGAAGAAAGACCCGAGACCATTTTGGATGCCATAACCGGTCGAACCAAGAAAGGGGACAAGGAGGCATAATTTTAGCTTCCTTGTCTAGCAATTGCACACTTATATGCTTATCACTAGAATTTTTCATTCATTCCATTTCATTTCAAAAAGAATAAAACACACACACAAGTGTGTGTGCCTTGTGCGTCCGACCTAAGCAAACAACAAACACCCATAAATTTTCCAACTTTAATTAAGAACGAGATACTACGGGTTGATATGAGTATTTGGGTATTCATTTAAACAACGTTTGGGTTGTCCGGTTCGCGTCGAAATCTATACTTTTGAAGATTTTCTTTTAAGTTTTTAAATTTTGTTTGTCCTTTTAGGTTTATATTGATGCATAGATGTTGGTTGTACAAGTTGATCGTTGTAAAAAATGCGTTTTGAAAGCGAAACGAATAAAAAGGGTGTTTGGTTGCGTCGAACATAAAAAGGAAACAAGAGGGTCTTGTAGTTTTGATGTTGTGGTCATGATGGTTGAATAACATATGTTGCTAAATAGCTTATTTTGAATAATAGATTGTATAGCTTATTTTGTGGGCTTTTCATGATTTATTTTGAGCTTATATGCTCACGTCACCTATAAAAATCACAAGGGAAGTGATTTTGAGTATTTTTGTAGTATGGTGTATGTTCGTGGACTATTTTTATAGCTTATGGTCGTAACCAAATGTAATACGTAGCTTACTAGCTTATTTTCAAGCTTAATATATGTATTGTGAAGCTTATGGACTCACGGCCCAATAAGCCCATTTAAGTCGTGGGAGGGCTTATTGTGGTCCAGATTATTTTTTTACTTATTAGTATGAACTTATGTATATAAATAGGCTTTGGTTTTGTGCTTGGATCGTATTTTGGACGTATAAATACCTTAATGGACCCTTATTGGGCTTTAAAGCCCAATAAGCGTTATATAGTCGTTTTAAGAGTTTTGACGGACTTTTGAAAAGTAAAATGTATTCATGAAGTGATATTGAACGTTATTTTGAGAGAAACGTTTTAGTAAACGTTAAAAATTGAGATTTTGGAATATTGTCGAAAAAGTGTCGAAAGTTTGAAATAAAGGTTAAAAACCTTGGAAAACGTTGTATGAACGTACGGGTCATGTCGAAATTTTGTAAAAAGTTTATACTTAAAAATTTTCACTTAAGAACGTAAATTTTGATTTTAAATAATAAAATATTATTTTATTATTTAATTATTTTAATAAGTTCACTAAAAGACAAAAAAATATAAATTTTCTCGAAACTTGTCTAATATGTTTATTATGAGTAAACGTTTCATTTTCAACCAAATTATGATTATTTTTACAATGACTAAGGTTACCAAATGGACTTATCGAGATATAATTATAATTATTTATTATAAATATTTACTTATATTACTTATCTATCTTCTTTAAATAGTATAAGTATGTATTATTGAGCAATGGGATGGATATGATTGTTGGGATATGTCGTTAACCATCACACCACTAAATTGTTACGGGTAATTGTACAACACGTCTAAACTCTATGCATCAAACGTGAAGACGGTTTTGGAAAATGAATGATTAAAATGAGACATTAACTGGACTAGGTCGTGTGCGGACGTCGTTGCATTTGCTTGTGTGATTGAGATTTGGTTGCTAAAGACTTGCTTGAGGTGAGTTCTTGTAGCCCCACTTTTACTGTCTTTTTCCGTTGGGGGGAAAATGATACTCAAATGTGTTTTGAAATGCTTTAAATTGAACTGTGCGAAATGTGGTTTTGTTTTTGGGACAAGATATGTGCCTATGACTGCTATGTGAATATTATGTTTTGTATGATTGTTTAGATCAGAGGGGTACGCCTATCCTAGTATTTGTGTGGTTATTGGAGCTGCTGGGTACGCCTACCCTAGTTTTGTGTGAGGTCCTGCCCTTATATAGTGCTCCAGCTGGTAGGCCCTTTAGGTGCGTAAGTGACATATGGTGATTGACTATCGGGATTCCTAGGTCGTGTTACTTGATTAGCGGGGATGTTAAGTCATGGGTTGTTTGAATATATTCACTGTCATATCACACTATTGTCCACTATTTTGAAATATTGGCACGGCTTTTGGGTTTAAGGTTAAACCTACGAGCTTACCAACATTATTGTTGACATTTTCGAGTATCATTTTCAAGTGAAGTAAAAGAGGAATAAGTTGGTGATATGTGATAACAAACTTAGATGTATCCCGTGTAGATTTTTTATGTGAAGTCTTACTTGCTTATTTTATTTGGTTTTAGTATTTGGAAGATTTTGGTTTAAGTTTAGATTTGGATCCCTGTGTGGGCTATTAGAATTATAAGAGGTTATGGATTTAATTGTGATTTGGGACATCACTCGAGGTTGTTCGAGGTTGATGGTCTTCGTAACACTTGAAGTTTATGCATTGTAGTTTTCTCTATAGTGTATCTTGTGTTATGATTTATCATTATGGTACGCTCCTGAGTTTCCGCCATTGTCGGGGTGTAACAGATTGGTAATCAGAGCCAAGGTTATAGAGAACTAGGTGGGTTGACCTAGACTATAACCTAAGATCCATCATTTAGTTAGTATATGGAATCTATAGTGCGTGGTGCTTGACGCTTTTGCTTGCTTTTGCGGGTGTTTTTTGGTTTGGCGGTTTTTTCTTTTTTTGGTGTTTTAGTTAGGTCAGTCATTAAAATGTGTGAGCTTAATATTGAGTACGACTAGGAAATGATGCAAATATAAGTACGGTGGCTAACATAGTTATAAACATATCACAACTCACTCGTATTTAGTAATGTCGTTTACACAAATTGATGTTGACACCATAAGGTGGTATTATGTGTATTAGTTATTATTATAGTAAGGTATTCTATAGTTATATATATATATATATATATATATATATATTTATTGTATTTATATATATGTTAGTCTTCCCACCTACCTAACGTTGCCCATGTTCTCCTTTGTATAGATAATGCCGCCAAGGATGAGGACCTGAAGTGCTGGCCGACCTGTTGCCGAATCACGAGGAAGGGGAACAAGTAGACGGGTTGGTAGAGGTGGTGGAAGGGGTAGAGGACCTAAGGGAGGTAATGATGAGCATATTAACGAATTGAATGGTCAAGGAAATGACCAGAGGGGTTAGGTGCTAATGGGGGCGGTAGAGGGAGTCATGGTAGTTGAGGGAGTCATGGGGTGTAGGAGATGCACCCGACCTTATCGACAATCATTGACCATAATTGTAGAACTTGACTGCCATTTTAGCTCAGGTAGTAACCAAGTTAAAATGTTTGGAAATCAAAATGTAATGTGTTTATGAGAACATTAAGGAGAACGTTGGGAATGTGTTAGTTAAATGACAACCGATGAGAAGGTTGTTATTATTAAGGAGTTCTTAGCTTGTAACCTTAAGGAATATAATGGTAAGGGAGGTGCTGTAGTTCTTACTCGATGGATTGAGAAAATGGAGTCCATGCAGGATATGAGTGGTTGTAGTATTGACCAAAATGTAAAATACACTGTTGGTTCACTTGTGGGTAAGGATTTAACGTTAGTGGAAACTCTGAAATGCATGTCAGGGAATGACTTTAAAGTTTATGTGATAGAAGAGTTTGTCCCTAGTCTTGAGATGCAAAATGTTGGTAACTGAATCTTGTGGAATATTGCCATGGTCGGGGCTGGCCTGGCAAATGCTCGCGTTTACTGTTTGGATTCATGAGTTTGATTGTTTAGTTCCCTTACTTAGTAATTCCCAAAGTAGGATATTGAGAGGTACGTATATGGGCCTTTGCTTATAGATTCGTAGGATGGTGGCATCAATGGAACCAAAGACTATGCAGAAGGCTGTGCAGATTTCTGGTGTACTGACTGATGAGGCTGTTAGGAATGGATCAATTAAGAAGGTTAAGAAAATAGGAAATGTAGGGGAACCTAGCAAGGATAAGAATGGTAGGGATGATAATAAGAGGACTAGGACTATAAATGCTTTTGCTACTACCGCAAACCCTGTAGGAAGAGAGAATACGGGTGCTTGGCCCAAGTGTACCACCTGCAACTCCTACCATACACCCGGATGGCCTTGTCGCACATGCTTCAACTATAACCGCCCGGGTCATTTGGAAAAGGATTGTAGAGGCGTGCTAAGAAATGTGAATCCTGTCAATGCTAGAAACCCAACTGTTAGGGCATGTTATGAGTGTGGTAGTACCGACCATGTCAGGTTAGCTTGTCCTAGATTGAATAGGGCACAAGGACCGGAAGGAAATCGTCCAAACCAAGTTGTTGCTAATAACAGGGGTCAGGGTCATAGAAACCAAGGGAACGAAGCTAGGGGTAGGGCATTCATGTTGGGAGCTGAAGAAGCTCGCCAGGATTCTAACATTGTGACGGCTACGTTTACTTTAAACAATTATTTTGCCACTACCTTATTTGACTCTGGTGCCGACTATAGTTTTGTTTCTACTACTTTTATACCTCTGTTAGGCATAGAGCCCAGTGAATTAGGTTTCAGATATGAGATTGAGATAGCTAGTAGGTAGCTAGTAGAGATTGATAAGGTTATTAAGGGTTGTAAACTAGAAATCGAGGGTCATATCTTTGACATTGATTTGATACCTTTTGGGCATGGGAGTCTTGATGTGATTATAGGTATGGATTGGTTGTCTAATCATAAGGCTGAAATAATTTGTCATGAGAAAGTAGTAAAGATACCACTACTGGATGGCAAGGTGCTTATAGTATTAGGAGAGAAACCAGAAGAAAAGATAAAGAGTGCTAAGGCTAAAGAGAAGGAACAAAAAGAGATAGTAGTAGTGAGAGATTTTCCTGAGGTATTTCCGGATGACCTATCTGGATTGCCGCCTGTTCAGGAAATTGAGTTTCGAATTGAGTTAATCCCTGGAGCAACGCCGGTAGCAAAGTTTCCCTATCCTTTGGGACCTTCTGAATTAGAGGAGTTATCGAGACAACTCAAGGAACTCCAAGATAAAGGTTTCATTCGACCAATCTCATCGCCTTGGAGAGCGCCGGTATTGTTCGTTAAGAAAAAGGATGGTTCTTTTAGAATGTGTATTGACTACAGAGAATTGAACAAGTTGACTGTTAAGAATTGTTATCCACTTCCTAGGATTAATGATCTATTTGACCAACTACAAGGGTCGCAGTTTTTCTCAAAGATAGATCTTAGGTCTGGATACCATCAGCTAAGAGTGCATGAGGATGACATTCCAAAGATTGCGTTTAGAACTTGTTATGGACATTTCGAGTTCACAATAATGCCTTTTGGTCTAACTAACACACCAAGGGTATTCATGGATTTGATGAATAGAGTTTGTAGGCCTTATCTTGATAAGTTTGTGATAGTGTTTATGGACGATATCTTAATCTACTCTAAGACTCGGGATGAGCATGTAGAACACTTAAGGTTAGTCTTGGAACTGCTCAAGAAGGAGAAACTGTATGCTAAGTTTTCTAAGTGTGAATTCTAGCTAAGAGAAGTGCAGTTTCTTAGGCATGTGATAAATGGTAATGGGTTTCATGTAGACCCTAGTAAGATTGAAGCTGTTAAGAATTAGAAAGCCCCTAGAACCCCGTCTGAGGTTTGTTAGTTCTGAGGATTGGTTGGATATTACCGTAGGTTCATTGAGAACTTTTCTAAGATAGCTATGTCTCTTACTATCTTGACTCAAAAGTGTAAGACTTTTGATTGGGGTGAGGAACAGGAATTAACATTTCAAACCTTGAAGGATAAGTTATGTAATGCGCTTGTTCTAGCTCTCCCTGATGGACCAAAAGACTTTGTGGTATATTGTAATGCGTTCGGGATAGGACTAGGCTGTTGTTGTTAATGCAAAAGAAGGTAAGGTGATTAGCCTAAGCTCTAGGCAGTTGAAAATTCATGGATGAATTATACGAACCCATGATTTGGAATGGAGCAGGTTTGTATTTGCCTTAAGATTAGAAGACATGATCTGTATGGGACATATAAGAGTGTTATGTTATATACGGATCATAAGAGTCTTCAGCATATCTTTAGTTAGAAAGAGTTGAATATGCGACAGCGTCGCTGGATAGAGTTGTTTAGTGATTATGACTGTGAGATTCGCTACCATCCTGGTAAGGCGAATGTGGTGGCTGATGCCCTAAGTAGGAAGGAAAGAGTAAAACCCAAGAGAGTTAGAGCTATGAATATGACCCTTTAGTCGAGTATCAAGGATAGGATACTGGCGGCTCAGAAGGAGGCTGTGGATGAGTCTGCAGGATTGCAGAAAGGGTTGGATGAGATGATAGAACAGAGAAGTGATGGGACTTTGTACTACCTGGATCGAATATGGGTGCCTTTGAAGGGTGATGTGAGAACCCTGATAATGGACGAAGCCCATAAGTTGAAGTACTCTGTACACCCAGGAGCTGATAAGATGTATTATGACCTTAGAGATAGGTATTGGTGGCCGGGTATGAAGAAGGACATAGTTGTGTATGTAAGTAAGTGTTTGACTTGTTTGAAGGTTAAGGCTGAACATCAGAGGCCATCCGGCTTGCTACAGCAACCTGAGATTCCCGAATGGAAATAGGAAAGGATAGCTATGGATTTTGTAACTAAGTTGCCTAGGACTAGTAGTGGGCATGACATAATCTGGGTCATTGTGGACATGGTGTGCCGATCTCGATCATATCGGATTGTGATAGTCGTTTCACATCAAGATTTTGGCAGTCAATACAAGAGGCATTAGGAACTCGTTTAGACATGAGTACGGCTTACCACCCTCAGACCGATGGTCAGTGATGACATCAAATAACGTCTATTTTATAGTATCATTTATCCCAAGTAATTAACCCATTTTGTATAATTATTGCAAAGAATTGTTACTTAATCATTTATATTTGAGAGTTGCAGTAATTATGGAGTACTTGGTGAATATTAGCAAAAAGCGCGCATTCTGGAGCTTAAATAAAGATATTTTGAAGATTACTATTCTAAAAACCAATACGCCGTATCCATCAAGGAAGATACGTCGTATACGTGCTTGCACTCACCAAATACCACAAAGGAAACAAGATCAATACGTCGTATCCAGAGAATACCAATACGCCGTATTAGAGATATAGTATGTGAATATTATGGAAGATATCAAACGTGGTCACTACTCCAAGAAACCCCAATACGCCGTATCCAATACATTGGATACGCCATATCGACACCGACTCCAGACCTTATAAATAGAAAACTCAAAAACGAGTTTTAGGTGTGCTAAAGCATATTCTCGATACCTAAACCACAAAAGTTAATTTTAAGAGGAGAAAAAGAGCAGAAGAGGTCTTGCAACGCATTCCAATCCATA
>BQNB010064553.1:2691-35273 GCA_026074375.1 Tanacetum coccineum | reverse complement strand
AATCACATGGTCACCCCTAGAAACATCCGAAGTAACCGCCTCTATAGTCCGAAGAGGAGTAGGACAAGGGATGTGATCAAAAAATTTCTCCTTACGCCTTTTTGAACTCCCCTCAGACCCACCGGCACCTTCGGACTCCCTGTTCTTCTCGGCTTTTCTCTTGGCAGCAGCCTGCGCTTTCCTTATCCTAGTGGCCACTATCTTAGGATCTGAGGCCTCAACCTTTTGTTGTGAGTCCGTCTTGCCAGGAACTTGCTCATCGTCACTAAGAGGAGTGGTAGTATGTTGAGGAATGACGTCTTGTTCGGTCAAGGCCCCCCAGCCTCAATAGTCATTCCGGAAAGAAAAGGAAGACGTAAATACTCCGACATGGTAACAACTACAAAAAAAAACACACCAGGTGAGAAAATAAAGGAAGGAATATATACAAAGTCGCAAACAAATAAAGAAGGAGATAAGTGCCCTCTCATTACCATTGCCCTCTGGATCTTTGAACAAAGGACGAAACTTAGGAAATTCCCAAGTGATAGCCAACCCAGCACTAAAAAGCAATCCGCTCGGAATACCACGAATATCAATAGGTTGGTGGGTCAGAGTAATAACATCAGCCTCATCGAACCCATCTTTGGGTGCAGGGTCACTTATATCCGAATCATGATGTCTCCAGCACATAGCATCCGGAATGGCTCTTCGGTCAATAAAAAAGAAACGTCCTTTCCACTTCTTTATACAAGGAACGTTTCGTTCAAAATCTTACCTCAAAAATCTTTACCAGCACTTTTCTCGAATGAAAACCAATCCCCTTGTTTGCTAAGTTTATAAAAAACCCGGAACAAATAACCGAAGGGACGATGTTAAGGCTTCAACAGTACAACTGGAATAAGGTCAATCGGGTCAAACCCAGTGGCACTAGTTGGGAGATATGTACATGAAAGTGCCTAATTACGGCAAGAAGAAAGGTCGAAAAGGGTACCCTTAGCCCGGCAAACTCAAAATACTGCTCATAGAGACTAATATACTCATCAGTCAGACGGTCCATGGTCCATTCGGAAGAAACAGCAACAGGATGTAGATCCCTAGGAATTTTATATTTATGAGTGAGGACTTTCACGTCCGAAGGCTTCATAGTAGAACTATAAGAACCCATGTCACGCTTGCTAGACGAAGAGGTTTCGGCTCGCGATCCCGTGTCAACTCGTTCCTCGTCGGACATTTTCAAAGATCCGAAGGGAAGGCAACTTATAAAGTCAAAAAGGGAAGAAGGTATACCTGATCACAATAAAGAAAAGGGCGGCGGGTCGAGTCGGATGAGTGTCTTGCAACAAAGGGACGTTCGGCTATGATCTTTAAATTTTTTACACACGGTAAAAAATAAAAAACGACGGACTATTTATAGGCCCCAGATGGGCTTGGGTCCGTCAAATCACAAAGACAGCTGTCAAGGCCCAATCGTGACCGTCGATGAGAAATCGATCAACACGTGTACACACCAAATAAAGAGACGCCGAGGAGTCATAATGGTTTTAACCCACTGTAATTATGGTTTTGTCTCATCCACATCAAGAAGGCAAGTGGATCTCACCTCCTCATAATTACGAATCTCGCTTCACACCTATCAAGACGCAAAAAAAAAAATAATAAAAAATAAAGGAGGAAGGGGAAGAAGCGAAAAGAAAGAAGCGAGGACCAACGTCTTTGGACCCTTTCAGGAGAGCACTTTAAGTATGACTTCAATAGTTTACAACTCTTAAAGTCATACTGGGGGGGACATGTCCGCGTATATGCCGGATGGGCTAGTATTCCGAAGGGGCTACACAAAACCCAAGCGGATCACTCAAAGCTCAATCAAACCACAAGAGTTCAAACGGGCCATGAAGTTCCAAGCGGGTGTCCACGAATAACCGGACGGGTCCCATATCCGAACGGGCCATAAAGCTTCCGGATGGGCGTACTATATCAACCCAAAAAAGGACAGTGTGAGGCTCGATAAAGAAGGGCACCTCTTCAAACTGTTGGATAATAGCAAGCGCTTACGCAACATCGCATTCCCGGGAATTAAGGAACGATGTCCCCAAGGTATACCGACGTCCAAGGCAAAGGCTAGGCGTAGGTCGTCTCTTTCATTCCCAAGGTGTCAAGAACAGTACTTCCAAACAGTACTTCAAGTAGTATAAATACCCAAGCATTTATTACTTGACGGTGAACACATTTCTACGACATACATACATTTATTACTATAGCCTCTTCGGCTACAACATACAGCCCCTTCGGCTTACTTTCAGATACTTACTCTCACACCCGAGCTTGGTCCTGGGTCAACACCCGGGGCGAGCTAACGGGTTTTTTCTCTTACTTTCAGATACTTAGGTGGATTACTCGACTAGAAGCGTGGGAACACTTCTACTCCCTCTAGAGCGGTAAATTACTTAAACAACACACTTTCACATTTTACTTTAACGTCACCTTATCAATTACACATTTAGAGCCTGTTTGGCAACAGCTTTTTGAAGCTTTTTTGGAGTTGTAAGCTTTTTGTTACAAAAATAATCTCTTTCAAAACAAGCAGCTCTGTTTGTTTGCGTCAACTTCTAGCTTTTATTTTAAACAAGTAGTTCCTAAATGAAAAGCTAATTAATGAAGCTTTTAAAATTGTCAAGAGTTGTTAAAACTATTAATTACTAATATACCCTTCAATCATATTATAATATATTTAAATATGTCATTTTAAGTCACTTTACATCTTATAATTACAGTCAACAGCTAATTTACCAAACACTTTTATTGAAAAAAATATACAGCTTGTAGCTCATGTTAACAGCTTTACAGTTTACAGCTTACAGCATACAACTTATAGCTATTTTTGCCAAATCCTTTTCACTTTTCACTTACAATTGTCATCACTTTATTATATTTCATTAAAATATTCACTTTTATACAAGCATACCTTACAAAATACAACACACACTCACAAATCAAATACGAGTAATTATTACTCTCTCCGTCCCAAAATTATTGTCTCATGACAAAAAACACACAGTTTAAGAAAAATGCATTCATTACCCTTAGTTAATTAATTTAAGTCTTTTTTTAAGTTTGTAATAATAATTTCAAACAAGGGTAATATAGTAAACTTAATCAAACTTCCCTATCTATTTTTAGTAGTGAACAAATATATTGGGGCATCCTAAAAAAGAATCGTGAACAATAAAAATGGGACGGAAGGAGTAATAAAAATAATCCATGGGACCAACAAACACATAATATTCGAATGATGAGGGTCTCACCGTTCATCATTTTTTCTCTTCTCATGCACGACCAACTGGCAAACCAATGGGGCTCACGCGTGACTTTTGCCAAAAAAACTCTCTCGCGACGCCTCTCTCGGTACCATTAGGCTTAGCTTTATACAAACATACTTTACAATACACCTCTCCCATGCACTCACACACTAAAAAGAGCGAAAGATGACGTTAAAGTAGTAAACGCTCTCCTTTTTTTTCTTGGGTCATGCGTGCGCGGGGGGAGGGGGTTTAATGGTGGTCACGTGTCATAATGGAGATGAGGGCGAGGGCTCACCCTTCATTGTGATCAACCTAAGAAATCTTAGTAGTTTAGACCATGTGTAATGGTCGGTCGAAGACTCGATATTCATGTTGGTCGACCAACTTGTGCGACGCATCCCTCCATTACACACCTCTTGGGTGTCGAACACTTGAAGCGAGGTTAAATCTCTCAATTTATTAATATTTTGGTTTACTAATCTAAGTTAATTCTAATATAAGTCAAACATATATTAATCCTATGTTAGTTCTAATTCTAATTCTAACAGGTAAAAGGGGGTTTCAGCCTGAGAGACTAGCACGGGTTT
Organism: Tanacetum coccineum; assembly: GCA_026074375.1. Classification (NCBI taxonomy): domain Eukaryota; kingdom Viridiplantae; phylum Streptophyta; class Magnoliopsida; order Asterales; family Asteraceae; genus Tanacetum; species Tanacetum coccineum. The sequence continues at coordinate 31,405 of BQNB010064553.1, read as the reverse complement.
GGTGGTGACTACAATCAATTCAAGACACTTTAACCCACGCAAACAAATTAACAGAAGATAAAAGAGCGGCCAAGCCTAATAATAGAAAACTGTATTAGCCATCATTAATCCGATTAGAAGTTGGTTTGTTTATTCAATGCAATGATTACTTATCTCGATGTGGCATATCATTCTTAAGACTTAGGCGGGACTTCTTCCTAAGACCTAGACACATTAATTCTGTCATAATTAAAGCATCCGCATAAAGCATCCTTATTTGCTGATTATAATCTATCTTAAGGATTAAAGCAATGGTGATCTTGTTAAACCCTAGCTCATAGAGACTTTACTCACTTACTGCTTAACGGCGATTTATACACTAGTAGTCCACTTGTCCGTATACTATCCAATGGAATCCAAACGTTATTTGTTGAATTGTCTAGGAAACACAATGCTTAGTCAACTGTTAACTAAACAAAAGGCATTTCCGTTATTTGTTAAGCCAGAAGAAGCATATCTAACCACGGGATTTAGGGACAATATTTGTGATCCTATTATTCTAGATGTATTAATCACTATATGGAGAGTTATCCCGACATCTAGATTACTTGGTCCGTATCACTAGATCCAGTTGAATGATAGGTCGCATATTAAAGCATATAAATAAGTATAAACTGATAAATATAAACAAGCATACAATGATAAATTAAGCAATCGAGATATAAACAAAACCAAACATTCATATCTTCATAATAATAGTTAATACCATGGTTGTTAAGATCCCGATCTTAAGCTTAGGATCTTACGATTTTACGATACTACAAAGCAAAAACGATTTACGATCTCGATCTTGCAAAGATGAAAACGATCATGGGTAGGATCCCGATCTTGAAAACCTTGGTTAATACCCAAAGGTATTAGCCTTCGAACATCATAATTAATACAAGAGTAATTGCTTAGCTAAGGTAAACTAACCGAGTTAACGAATGATACCAAAAACTGAATGATTACAAAAGTATAAGAAACTACACGTTGTCTCCTATGGATTGGAATGCATTGCGAGACCTCTTCTGCTCTTTTTCTCCTCTAAAAATTGACTTTTGTGGTTTAGGTATCAAGAATATAATTTAGCACACTTAAAACTCGTTTTTGAGTTTTCTATTTTTAAAGTCTAGAGTCGGTGTCGATACTGCATATCCAAGGTCTTGGATACGGCGTATTGGGTGTTTCTTGGAGTAGGGACCACGTTTGATATCTTCTAGAATATTCACATACTATATCTCCAATACGACGTATTGGTCTTTTCTGGATACGGCGTATTGATCATGTTTCCTTTGTGGTCTTTGGTGTGTGCAGGCACAGATACACCGTATCTTCCTTGATGGATATGACGTATTGGTTGTTAAAACAGTAATCTTCAAAATATCTTCGTTCAGGCTCCAGAATGCACGCCTTTTGCTAATATTTACCAAGTACTCCATAATTACTGCAATTCTAAAATACAAATGATTAAGTAACAATTCTTTGCAATAATTATACAAAATAGGTTACTTACATGGGATCAATGATGCTATAAAATAGACATTATTTGATGTCATCACTATAATGGTAGACTATACTTGCATTTTATGTCAAGTGAAACAAATTAGATACTGATGTTTTTATATAAGTTAAGGTTGATTTTAAATGGACTAAAATGCCTCACAAAACTTGTGTCTTTTTGTAGGCATAAAAGATGAGGCCTAATTTGAGATGGTGTTCGCTTTTGTTGACGCCTTCTTGTTTCAACTTCAGTTCTTTTTGCTTGGGGACTTCGCCGACGACTATCAGAACGTGCGGATGTAGCTGGCTCCTTTCTTCCCAACCTATTAAACACGCCTCCTTCTTTCTGCGGCCGGGGCTGCGGTGAAGGGGATCTGTTCTTTTTGAGTTTTTTGAATACACTGGCGTGCGGTGATGGGCTTCGGGAATACATGTCTCCGTGCCTTCTTCTAGGTTCCTCAAGACCCTGGGGACCATTCCTTCCCCATGTGTTCCTCACGGCGGACGTGGGATTGTTTGTGATTTGTTCGTGAGTGCTCATGGTGAGTTTTTAGAAAAACGTGGTTGCGTAAGCGTCCCACGGATGGCGCCACTTGTTAGTACAAAATTCGTGTCGGGTTAGCGATGTAACACCCCCGAAAATCGGGACAACGCAGCGGAATGGTAACATTGGGGTGCTACTTCAGGGCACAAAACACAAGTCACGGAAAACGACCTTAAACTGGACGTTTTAAATAAAGTCAATTTCTATTTAATAAAAGATCAGAGTTGCAACAGGTTTCAATTTATAATGAATAGAAAACATTGGCAAAAACGTTTGTCGTATAGGTATACATGTTATTAAGCTTTCAAAAATATATATAAAATAATAATAACACCACGCGACTCGAATGCTACCAAATGCTCCACTAGCCAGATTAGTAACCTTGAAAATACATGCTAAAACGTCAACAATATTGTTGGTGAATTCATTAGGTTAAAAGTAAAAAGCAATCATTGAAATAATTTAAGAAATATTTAAGAAAGAAAAGTGGTTATCATCATTAAATGTGTATTTCTGAAATCCTTCCAAAAATCAAGTAGTGATTCAGTAAATCAAGAAGTATTAAAAAGTGGACAAAAGTATTCGAAGTAATGGTGGACCTAACGAACTACTTATTCCGAAGTCCAATTGCAAGTAATGTAGTAGACAAGAGAAACACATTCATCAGTCTAAGTATTTATTATTGCACTATGGCTCATGACACCGAAGCCTTTAACGTACTTCAATCAATAGATTGGGATTGCCCTCACAAAAGTAATATTGGTGCTTGCCAACACCCGGAACTCCTAAATGTGAAATGCACTGATCAAACTAGTGACCAAAGGAAAGGTGGGGATTGTCAAGTCCCGATAGATCTATCAATATCACTAGGTCACTATATAGCAATTGAACGGTTCATGGATATGTAGGGATCTTCACGGACAATAAAGTAACTTAGGCATTAATAATCAGGCAGAGAAATCTGGTTTAGCATACAATTTGAAAAAAAACTTGTGTCCAATAGAAAAAACAATCATATCTAAAATTCTACGGCTTTCAATTATAGTATTCACGATTCTCAATTCATGTAGTAAACAAATCAGCTTCAGTAAAAATAATCGATGTAACGATTACGTAGTAGAAATCAATTAGTTCACTTTGTTAAAAGAGCATGTATTTCCCTCGCGGCCCTCGCGGGTTTATAAAACATTGAAAAGATTGAAATGCGAGACTATGAACTCACCTTGATGATGAAGAACGATTGACAGAAGTGCACATTTTAAGCACAACACAAACGGAAAATGGAACAGCTCGACCGGGAAGTTACGGTTCATCTTATCGGTTAAATCCCACTAGTAGAATGATGGTCAACACGACACGTTGATAAAGGAGTTGGATTCAAGTTGTAAGGGTTTGGTGATTGGTTAAATAAAATAAATCGGAAAGCAAACGCAGAGTGTGTAATATATTCCGTATATATTACACATGAAAGATAAACAATTATATAATTCATACGGTGAATTATATAATAAAAACAAACAAACAAAAGAATAAGTCACAACATATAATACTTTACACGTATTATTTACGAAACATAAGAAAATTAATCGTAACTATATAATTCGACACGTTTTCGAAATTCGCTTTACTAAATAAATAAAACGTTCTTGCATAAAAGTAAACACACGTTTTAAAGTTATGAAATAAGTAAACGATGTTTCTAAAGTTTTTATAAAAACTATGACTTTATTTTCTAGTTGCGAATTGATAAAATAATATTTTATAATTTAATATTTCGTTTCCTCGACGGGTTTTAGTTAAAACGTTGTCTCATTCGTAAAAGTATATTTTTCGTTTATTTACGAAGTTATTGTATTATTTCTAATAAAAATCTTAAAACTATATAACTTTGTTCATTTATCGGGTTTTTAATATAAGAAAAGGTTTAAATGAAAATACTAAGTATATAAGTTTTTTATAAATTTCAGCATGACCTTTTCGTTTATACGACGTTTCCCGTATTTATAAATTTCAATGTTTTCCGCTTTTAATCAATTTATGTTGCAACATACCTCAATATATTTTTAACGGGCTTAAACAATTAACCAAAAACAAATATGACCAACCAAACACCCCTATATGGGCTGCTGTCCCAAACGCACCCTTAAGGAGTAAAACCCCGAAACAAACGCCCATGTTGGGCCGATTATACACAGAAACAAACACCCCTTTGGGGGCTGCTATACATCGCAGAACCAAACGCCCCAAATGGCCATAAAACGCAGCAGACAAACACCCCTTTAAAATTTACATAATACAACTAAACTTAAACAAACAACACTAAACTAACTAGTTATTAATTTTTATAAAATATGTAACCAACCAAAAAGAAAATATAAAAAGGAAAGTGATGTGGTGGGGGCTGTCGTGGGACAGCAGCCAAGGTGGTGGCTGTGGCGGCGAGGTGATGATGGTGATGTTAGTTGGGTGGTGAAGGTGACGTGATGATGTTGGCGAGGTGGTTTAGGCGTGCGGCAGTGGGGGTGGCGATGGTGGGCCGAAGGTTGTGGAGATGAAGATGAAAGTGGTGGCGGCTAGGGGTGGTGGATGGTAGTGCGTGGGTGATGATGGTGATGATGATGGTGTAGCAGCTGCTGCTGCCGAAGGGGGGGGGGGAGAAATGGCGCGTGGTGGCGAGTGGGTATGGGGATCGGGTAGATCGGGTCACGAGAATCACTTTTGTTTTCGGTCGGAAAAGTCACCGGAAAAGTTTTCCGGTGACCGGCGACGGCGGTAGTGGTGGCCGGCGGCTGGCCGGTGGGGGAGGGGACTCGCCGGAAAAAATATGGAGAAGATGGAGAGAGAGAGAAGAGTTATATATGTGTGTAAATAATGAGATGGAAATGAAATTTTTTTATATTTATATGAAAAGTTTTTAATTTTTTTAATAAGTGTTTAATAGTTGAGGGTTTATTGTGTAACTTTTTAATAAAGTTTTTATAACTATCGGTTCGGGACTCGTTTGAGCGACTTAACGGATGATTCAATTCTCAAAACTTGCGTCATTGTTTTTCTAATCATTTTTCTGATAAAAATGAGTATTTACTTGATAATATTTTATATATATTTTCATAACATTTTATAAAATATTCGTTATTTATTTTATGAACCGGTTACGTCTCGTTCGAAAGTAAAACTAGAAATAAATTTTTTTTTTAACCCGCATATTCGCGTTATCAACAAACGCTTTTAATTAAATTGTTAAGTATTTTATTAAATATTTTTATTTAGTAAAACGTGATAATTAAATATAATTTAATTATTTTTGTGTTTCTAAAATCTTGCGAGGGCATTTCAGTCACCTTCTGACTGTTTCTGGGTCTCGGTCAAAACAAAAAAATTGTCAGGAATGTCGTTTCGCATAAATTTGCTTTAGAGTCCGAATAATGAAAACGTGATCTAGTGGGTTGTTTTGATAAGTCAGCTTAAAAATAATTTTTTTATAAACGACAAACATGTAATAATAAATGAAATTTATTATTTAAATGTGTTCCGAAAATTGACAATTGTTACATACGGGAAACCTGAGAGTTTTTGAAATCTAAGGTCCGTGAGTCCCGATACTAGTCTCTGTGGGGTGTCAAAATCCTGGTCACTTAGCCGCAAGGTTAGGATGTGCCGAGACGAAAGTCGCTACATGGGATGATATCGCCTTTAAACTCATTATTCTCGGGTGGAACGTGAAACATAGAATTTTGCAAAGTGTTAATCCATGGTTGAAATTCAAAATAGCACATTCACCTAAGATATAATAATTATCAGGAGTGAAAAGTTCACAAGTTTCAAATATGAGTAGTGTTAGCATTTTAACTGATATTTAACTGTGATTTCATTTTAAGCTTGGTTTGGAGCAAGTGAAAACTCGAGAACGATGAATTTATCCTTTTTGGAGGCATTTTCGGATCGAAATGCATCTTGTTCTGTGATCCATAACGGTTATAAAAATAGCGAAAGTCAAATTAGTTAGTTGCTAAAAATAATAATAAGAAAAAGAAAAAAAACAAAAATATTAGTGGTAATAAGCAATAATGGTAAAAATGGAACTTCTCTAAACTCTTGATTCTTTAATTCACCTCGATGAACACTTAGTTACTTTTCAAGGTAATTAGTCGAGAGGGATCGAGATTCTTAGTTTTCTAAGTGCTTACTTATAGCATTGCGTAAGGACACGGCAATACCTTAGTATGGGGGAATTTGGTATGTGCTATTTTACACATACCTTTTACCTTGTAAACAAACCCAAAGAGACCAAAAAATGTTAAATATTGCAAATAATATGCTTGTTTTTGTATTTGTGTATGGGCAGGTTACGGTTATTAAAGAAAATGGACAAAAATCAAAGCAAAAAACAGTTCAAAGCCAAAACACGAACGGATAGAGTGCACAAGAGCCGGAAGTTTCTAGCAAAGGTCAACAAAGTCAACCTTGGTCAACCCTTGGTCAACCCACAAAAAGTCAAAACCTTCAAAATACCAAGAAAACCCTTATTGTTAAATTCATTTTCACCAAAAGCTCTAAATGAATAACACCGTTAGTCCTTTAACACCTAAGGACTAACGGTCGTTAAGTCCTTATAAATAACCATTAACCCTTACCCCTTTTAATCCACCGAGCCCAAAACAATCCCACGGCCCAAACCCTTTTATAAATCCTAAGCCCAAGTCAACGCCCCATTTCCCCCGGGTCAACACAATCTTATAAAAGAAAAAAAGTGCGGGTGAAAACACTATTCACCGTCCCCTTCCTTCACTTTTACCCTGCACACACGTACACCCAATTCACCCACACTTAAGTGGTACTTACCTCTTCTAGAAGCCAATACGTCATCCCTGACGTCAAAGGGAATGCCACCTTGGCAATCCTGACATCAATGATTGGCTGAGACAGGTAGCACGCAATCCAATAGATGGAATTGATGCTTGGGAGCAAAGCAAACATTGAAGGGCCATGATTAGAGATCTTAGACGCTCCTCAAGGTCCTAGAAGGTTCATCTCAAGGCTATAAAAGGGGATCTCCTCACACAGTTAAAGGCAACTAGGAGTAGGATAATTTAGAGTAGTATAGAGTAGCTTTTAGCTTAATTTTTCAGCTTATTGTCATTTATTTTATCTCTTTTTCAGCAATGTAATCTTTCTTTTCATTTAATAAAATTCTGTTTGTTCTTAAACTTCCTTTTTCATATGTGCAAAAGTGTTTTTAATTAGTTACTAATAAGCTGTTAAGCTAAGTGTTAAGCTACTTTTCTCTCTTAAAGGTTCATTAGCTGTAATAAGCTTATTTGAGTTTGGTTATTGATTAAGGAATTTGGATTTTAAGCTCAATTTGGATGATAAGCTAAATTTGGAAGAGCTTATGGGTATTTAGTAGTGCTTATTAATAAGCTGGGTAGGTTAAAGCTTAATTTGATCTTATCACTCCTGTTTTGAGCAAGGAGTTGAGGTAAACATTTCTTTTTACCATTTTTAGCTTTGTTTCTTGTTTAAATGCTTATTTGCTTATTGCTTGTTGCTTATTATTGTTTAGTTTTACTTAATGTTGCTTATTTCAGTTGTTTAATGCTTATTCAGTTCAATTAATAGTTAAGATCTTAATCTGCAAGTCATTGTGATAAAACTGTCATAAAAATCCAAAAATAGTAGCATTACTTGTTAGCTTATAGATTCTGCTTATTTAGTAACTTAAATCTGTTTTTAAGGTATGTTATAAGCTTGTTGTTATCTGGTTTTAGTATGTTAGGCCTTAACTCTCATTATCTTAAGCTAAATATAAAATTGAAATTTCTAAAGGGGTGTTTGGATCAAGGCCAGTACTAACCACAAGTTAGTACTGGTAGTAGTTCTTGCCACTTTGGCATATTTCAAACCTTTATATTTTAGTTTTAGATCTTGATTTAAGGTCTGAGTTAGAGTTAATCAAGTTTTTATCTATTTTATAAAAAGTTTGTTAGATCTGTTAGTATAATTAAGAAGTTCATGCATTTTTAGCTTAAGTCCTTTCCAACTTTTGTTATTTCTCTTTTTGCTCTTAGTTAAGTGTGAAATAGGTGTAGTAACAATGTTTTTAAGCCTGCATATTGTTAAATTGAGTATTGGTCATCTTGTATGCAAACTACATCAGCATCATACATTGACAAATAATCTTTTTCAATCTCAAAATTCAGCAAGTAAAAGTAGAATTTAGACTTTGAAATTTTGTGCACAAGTAATTTGTAGGGTATATTAGATATGTTTAACCTTTGTTTGCTTTAATTAGATTATTTATCATCTGTTTTTAAGCTTTAAAATCAGCATTTTGTCTTTTCAAAATAAAAGAATACTCAGCATGTACTGAGTATAAAAGCCTTTTTCAGCTAGCTTTTTCTTAGCCTTCTTGATTTTCTAAATGATTTTCAAAATGATTTTTAAAAGCTGTTTCAAGTAGCTTATAGGTCAAGCTTTAAGTAGGTATAGGGCTTATTGCCATAAGGTTCTGTTTTAATGCTTAAAAATCAGCTCAAAGTCTGCTGGTTGTCTGTTTTCATAGAAGTTTTCTCATAAGTGCTTAATTTGATTTTTAGCTTATGGCTTTTGGAATTTGATTATTTCTAACTCAATTGTGCTTATTAGGATAGAAGTAGCTTATTGTTCTTAAGTTTGAGCTTATTTTAGTTTCTTTGTTTCATTAGTTTAAGTAAAACCAAAAAAATACTCTAAGTCATTGCTGTCATTGTTTTAAGCTCTTTTTCAGCTTATTATCTAGTTTTCTAAAAAGTTGTTTTCACAAAAGTAGCTTATTTTAAGCTGCTTAACAACTTTGCTTTTTAAAGTTTTTGCAAAAAAAAAATAAATAAAAAGGGAAGAGGGGAAATCCAGGGTGAGCAAGGCTCGAACCCTGGACCTCTACCCTCCTCACCTTTTTATAACACAACACACCAACACACTAACCACTGCGCCCTTGGGACTTTTACGTCCTAAGGTGCGTTTAATATTCTTTTAACCCTTTTTTGAGTTTTAGTTATAATTAGCACTTCGAGTGCTTATTCGATTTTTTCCGGCTTATTTAGTTTAGCTCTTTAGGATTTGATATTTTTCCTGCATCCTGCTTATCTTAAGCTACTTTTAGAAATTTTCTAGGACTTTTAGCTTAAAGTTTTATAATTTTCGTGAATTAATTTTGTTAAAAACTTTAAAAAATCATAAAAAATAGAAAAATAATCAAAAAAATAAAATTCTTTTTTATAAAATTTTCTTTTATCATATTTTAGGCTTAGGTTTGAAATTTACTTTCGTAGGGTTAATATTTTGAAATTTCACTTTTTAAAGAACGGGATTTCGTTCCCGTTCTCGTTTTCTTCATTTTTAGCTTAGATTACCCTCGGTTTAGAATTTCCTTAGCATTTTCTTTTAAAATAGTCAATTAGGATTAGAAAAAGTTTAAGAAAATCATTTTAGGTTTAATTTTAGATAATTTAGGATTTAAATGTCGCGTTTTTAATTCCCGTTTACGTTTTAATGCTTACGTGTTTAATTGTCATTTCTTGTTTACTTGATTCCGTGCATTTATCTACTTGTCATTTATATTTAGTAGGATTTAGAAAAACCAATTCAAAAATCTTTGAAACCATTCAAAACGCGCGATCACGGACTTAACCGATTTTCAATTCACGCTTCGTCGAGGGAAAACGACCCGGGAGGTTTTTGAGACAACTTTGGTTAAAAGTTTGTTTCTCGAACCCGACGGAAAATACTTACTATACTATTATTTGATATAATCCTTATATACTATATATATTTACGTATAGCGTATTCGGAGCGTATCAAATTTTTGGCGCCGTTGCCGGGGAAGTGTGTTACGATTATCGTGTTTCGTTCGAAGATTAGTGTTTTGAAGACCCTTCCTCGTGAAGTTATCATTTTTTATTTGTGAATATTTTCTTAATAAAACCATAAAAATACAAAAATATTTTACACTTCTATTTTCTTTTATTTTAATATTAAAAATAACCATTTGTTAATCGTTGTTACGACTCACCTTTAGATTACGTGCTATAAGGAAAGTTTAAGGCGGGTTTGATCAACATCACCCAAAAGGAGAAGGGTTATTCTAAATAGCGCCTCGCACTTACCAACTCCTCCGCTTTCTTGTACGTATTTTTAGAGAGCTACCGTGCACGTTTGATTTTCGGTTACCAATTTTTTTTTCTTTTCTTATTTTAATTTCTTTTCTCATATATTATTAAAAATCAAAAAAAATTCTCCGTTACCCCTTATCCGTTTAATTCTTTCTTCTTATCCTCTATATTGTTTAATTTCTTTTCTTATTCGTCATTTAACCATCATGTGTTCCGGGTGTGGACAACCATGTGATGGCTTTTTATTTGTTATCTATGTACGGATCCACATGTGGTGTGAATCTTATACTTGGAACTTGTTAAATTGTACATATGAGTGATGGAAAGCCAGTCATTTTTGTGGGTGTGAAGGCCCGTTAAAATGAGGATTTGTTCATTTTTGTGCTTCAATAGATGAAAATTCATTCAATAATAAATCCAAATCTGAATTCTTTCAATGAATCTGCAAAATATTTACTGACCTAAACCCACCACAAACCCTAGTACGAGACAATATTTGTGAGTTATGAGAAAGATAGCTCATTATTATTTAAACGATTGTTCGCCTCAAGTTCCGTTTGATTTTACAATCAGAACCGTAATTTCCGATCAAAACGTCGATAATAATTTTCCCACCGAACTTCATCAAGTTTTCCACACATATCTTTATTGATGAGAACTGCGAGGGTCCTCACGCGACTTTTTCAGTGTCAACGCGATGAATCCAAAATTTATCTAATTCTAATTACGTAAAACCCGGTTGTTGACCAAATTCAACCCCGCAGTAATCCCGCATATCATCATTTCTCCTCAAGAAACGAGTGAAGAAGTGTTGCAAGCTAGAGAAGACTTAATGAAAGCCATTCAAACTTTCTTAAGGAAGTTTAGTCGTATATCTTTTGGAGAAATACCAAAGGTTTTATTGATAGCTTGGGAGAGATTTTCCGAAATTAAGCATGCTTTTACGAACAAGCCTTATCAACAAGAAGATATCCAAGAATTGATGAGTAAACTCCTTGAAGATGTGCGAAATATTAATGAGGAACTATCTGAATTTATTAATAGTCCAAGTTGGAATCGTCCGACCTTCTATAATGATGATGATGAGTATACTGTTATATATAGAAAGCCTAAAGAAATGCACGACCTCTTACGCGACGAGGAGCCCGATAACTCTCTAAGTATGGGGGATGAGCATCTTAACACTATTCCAGAAATGGAAAAGTCTAGTGTTGAGAACCTTGTCCCAATCCCAAGTGAGTTTAAGGGTATTTCCGAAGATATTTGTGACATGCCGTCTTATGATAATGATCATTCTGATGCTGAGTTTGGACTTATTAACTCTTTGCTTAGTCCCCCCCCCCCGAAGATTAGTTTCGATCACATCTCCTAAGATAAATTTTCTCCTGAAGAGTTCGTCGGATGAACTCGATTTTTATTGATTCCAATTTACCGGGAATTGATGTGAAGACGATTATCGAAAAACTTTGGCACTAGATTTTTATGAAGAAGAAGAGAAAAATACAACTGATATTCTTCAAATAGAGGATGAGATTCTTCGTGAAAAATTATTAAATGTCAATCTTCTCATTGATAAGATCTAATCATTACACTCACTCCTTCTATACCTTGTTATGCCTTTGAAATCCCTCCTCTTCTCCTATTCCAGTTGTGGATAGTGACTTTCTTGTAGAGGAGGTTGATACATTTCTTGTTCCGGAAGACTCGATACCACCAGGTATTGAGAGTGATTTAGACTCGGAGGGGGATATCGTTTTCTTGACGACTTACTTTAAGAAGATCCAATTCCTGAGTATGAGCGTTTTACCTTCGATATTGAGGCCGATGCACCCGTAATAAACAATTTTGATGAGCTTAATGAAGACGAATGTTTTGACCTAGGGGGAGGTGAGATTGATGTTTCTCAAAATAATGAAGATGACAGATATCCTTCATACATTTTGTCATTCTGAACTTTTCTCTCATATCTCACCTACCCTGTGATTCTCCATTACTTCTCTCCACCCGGGAATGAAGACCGATCCGTAACCCATGCTTGGTCCAGCAAACAACAATCCTCCAACTACTTCGACCCCACCTAATTCCCGACCACTCCGATCCCCATAACCATCGTGGGGTTTCCAACCAACATACAGTACCCCCCGTCACTGAGCCACAACCCCCCCTTGCCAGCCTAACACCAACCCACCCCGCGCACAACTCTCCGCAACGCACCCTCTCATGAACATGCCAGCCCAGAGAAAATATTAACCCCATAACCATTTTAGACCTCGGCATCTCCACTTAGAGCCGTTGCATCTCATCGGATGAACTTCATGTGCTATTAATGTTTTTATCCAAACATTAATGAAAGCCCCTATTGAGATTTTCTTTTCATTTGCTTTACCCATGGACAACTTAATTCGGGGACCGAGTCACGCTCATGAGTCGGTTAACCCAAGAAGAATCGTATCCTATCTTTCTTTTCAGTTGCTAACAGATTATTGTAAGGAGTGCTCGCCTCTTTCTTTCTCTCCTGTTTCGTTTTTTGTGATTTTGGTCCAGGATTGCCCCAAAAATTTTTGAAGACCCTCGTGTTTGGTGTTTTGTCCCGGTCTGACCCTCTCGAGCTTTCCTAGCCTTTGTTTCCATTAGTTTGGGAAATCCGATATTCCTAAATCTTATCGTCTTAACGTGTTATCTTTAGCATACATTAAAAACGTCTTTAGATTTGTGTTAGAGACCCCTTTAAAAAATCATGATTATATATTGAATTAGTATTGGGGAAGTCTCACATTGGATGACAATGTGTTGTTTTAAGTAATGGGGGGAATCTATCGAATTTTTGATTGTGCCAATGCAGCCGTTTGTTTTCGACGAAAGCCGTATTTTACCACCCAAATTTCAAAAAAAGTGAAAAAATTTAAAGATTTTTCAAAAATAAAATAATGTTGTGTCACAAAAATTTTAAACTTTCTGCTGGGTTAGAATAAGAATAAAATTTATGACTCGATCGAGCAGATGTTGACTCTTGCTTGTTCCTATAACTTTTAGGCTAATCGTTCAACGATTATCGCGAAGAAACAAAAAATGATAGAGTTAAGCATGAGTTGGATGCTAACCAAGGAGTTTATGTGAAATAATCTTAAGAGCACATGTATGTAAATTAGTGGCTTTTTCCCTCCCATAAACTCTTTAACCCCCGAACTAAAAATCATACGTGCTATTTTTGGATATTAAACTTAAATCAAAACAAATTTTATGTAGTTAATAGCGAAAATGTTATCTGAGTTCAATTTATGCTTAAATTGTTTCAAAAAGAAGTCTTCACTGGCTATAATATATGATAAAATGAATGAAAGTATGAAAAAATATAATGAAAATATAAACAGTGGGCCTGAAAAAGTTTGCTGCATCAATGCCGGCTCACAACCGATGTTACAAACCTTCAAAAGAAAGCCCTTAGTAATAATAAAAAACCGAGACAGATTTTAAAAAGTTTGCTGCATTTTGTCGGCTCACAACACGGATGTTGCAGCCTTCTATAAGGTCGAAGGGTTACAATTCATCATTATTATGTTTAATATTAAGAGTGAATTAATAAATAGAATATCTTTTTGTTAAATATAAATAAGCTTTTGAACTTATGACAATTTTTAAAAGTTTTTAATAAGCTATGTGTAAACGGAAACCTGAGAGTTTTATTTTGAAATTGTGGGTTTGGTTGATAGTGGATGTTGGAAGGAGTTGATAAGGTATGTGAGTCCCGATCCTCAGTCCTCTGTGGGTGAGTCAAAAGACAGGTCACTTAAGCCGCAAGGGTTTAATTGCCGAGACGAAGTCCGCTACCGGGGATGATCACCATCTCTCTTCAAAAACCATTATTCTTATTCTTGGGTGGAACGGGAAACATCTAGAATTTGCAAAACGTTATATCAATCAACGGATGAAAATTCAATAATATCACATTCCACCTAAGATATAATAATTGTCGGGAGTGAAAAGATCACAAATTGCAAATATGAGTAGTGTTAGCATCTTAACTGATATTTAAATATGATTTTGTTTTAAGCTTGGTTTGGAGCGAGTGAAATGTCGAGAACAATGAATTTATCCTTTTTGGGGGCATTTTCGGATCGAAATGCATCTTGTTCTATGATCTCTAATGGTTATGAAAATAACGAAAGTCAAATTAGTTAGTTGCTAAAATTTAAAAAAAATAATAAGAAAAAGAGAAAAACAAAAATATTAGTGGTAATGAGCGTATATCTTCAATAATGGTAAAAATGGGCTTCTCTAAACTCTTGATTCTTTAATTCACCTCGATGAACACTTAACTACTTTTTGAAGTAATTAGTCAAGGGGGATCAAGATTCTTAGTTTTCTAAGTGCTTACTTATAGCATTGCGTGAGGACACGGCAATACCTTAGTATGGGAGAATTTAGTATGTGCTATTTTACACATACCTTTTACCTTGTAAAACGAACCCAAAAGACCAAAAATATGTAAAAATGGCAAATATATGCTTGTTTTTGTGTTTGTGTATGTGCAGGTACGGGTAATAAAGAAATGGACAAAAATCAAAGCAAAAACAACAAGCCAAACATGAGACGGATTGAGTGCAAAGCCGGGTGTTTCAACCAAAAGTCAACAAAAGTCAACATTTAGTCAAACAATGGTCAACCCACAAGAGGACTACAAATAACCTTTTAAATACCATAAAGACCCTTTAATGTTAAACTAATTTTCACTATAAGTCGTTAAAAAATCATAACATCGTTAGTCTTTCTTTAAAACTAGGGACTAACGGTCGTTAAGTACCTTATATAAACCACTTAATGTCTTTAAAAAACCATTTACTAAGATGCCCAAACCATAATTCATAAAAGGTGGTTGGGTGGGGTGTAGTTGGCGGGGGTGTAAGTAGGCCCAAAACCCTTTCCCGAGCCCAAGTCAACTATGCGGTTTAAAACAGAGAAAACGTATAAATAAAAGGCGGCGGGGAAAAACAATTTTCACTGTTTACCCGTCTTCCCCAAATTTACCCCGCCCCAATTAATTTCATTAAAGTGAAATTCACCCTTCTAGAAGCTCACCTCTGACACCCTTGACAATTTAGCAGTCCACGTTGGCGATCCTAACGAATTTGATTGGAGGATGGGACGTGTAAGGCAAAGAGCGGCTTAGATCATTACTTGGAGGGCAAACAAGGATTGAAGAGTTCAAATTAGAAAGTGGGGGAGCATATTGGAGGCCTAAAAGCTTCATCTTATGGTTATAAATAGAAGCATTTTCACACACAGGAAGGATCAACTAGGAGTAGGATAATTTAGAGTAGTATAAAGTAGCTTTTAGATAATTTAAAGTAGTATAGAGTAGCTTTTAGCTTAATTTTTCAGCTTATTGTCATTTATTTTATGTAATTTCTTTTTCAGCAATGTAATCTTCCTTTTCATTTAATAAAATTATGTTTGTTCTTAAACTTTCTTTTCCATATGTGCAAAAGTGTATTTTTTAATTAGTTACTAATAAGCTGTTAAGCTAAGTGTAAGCTACTTTTCCTCTCTCAAAGTTCATTAGTTGTAATAACATATTTGAGTTTGGTTTTTGTTTTTAATTCGAGATTAAGAAATTTGGATTTTAATCTTCATTTTGGATGATAACTAAATTTTGGAAGAGCTTATGGTATTTAGTAGAGCTAATAAAAAAGCAGGGTATGTGAAAGCTAATTTGATTTATTTCCCCACGGTCCTCTTTTGAGCAAGGAATTGAGTAAAACATTTCTTTTTAACCATATTTAGCTTGTTTCTAGTTTCAATCTTATTATTCTTATTGCTTGTTGCTTATTATTGTTAGTTTACTTAATGTTGCTTATTTCATTGTTAAATGTTTATGTCAAGTTCCAATTAAAAGTTTAGATCATAATCTGCAAGTCATTATTGAAAAACTGTCATAAAAATACAAAATAGTAGCAAGACTTGTTAGCTTATAGGTTCTGCTTATTTAGTAGCTTAAATCTATTTTTAAGGTGTGTTATAAGCTTGTTGTTATCTGGTTTTAGTATGTTAAGCCTTAACTCTCATTATCTTAAGCTAAATATAAAATTGAAATTTCTAAAGGGGTGTTTGGATCAAGGCCAGTACTAACCATAAGTTAGTACTGGTATAGTTCTTGCCACTTTGGCATATTTCAAACCTTTATATTTCAGTTTTAGATCTTGATTTAAGGTCTGAGTTAGAGTTAATCAAGTTTTTATCTAGTTTATAAAAAGTTTGTTAGCATCTGTTAGATATTCAAAAGTTTAATGGCATTTTAGCTTAAGTCCTTTCCAGCTTTTGTTATTTATCTTTTTGCTCTTAGTTAAGTGTGAAATAGGTGTAGTAACAAAGTTTTTAAGCCTGCATATTGTTAAATTGAGTGTTGGTCATCTTGTGTGCAAACTGCATCACTAGCCTACATTGACAAATAACCTTTTTCAATTTCAAAATTCAGCAAGTAAAAGTAGAATTTAGACTTTGAAATTTTGTGCACAAGTAGTTTTGTAGGGTATATTAGATATGTCTAAGCTTTGTAATGCTTTAATTAGCTTATTTTGTCACCTGTTTTTAAGCTTTAAAAAATCACATTTTATCTTATCATAAATAAAAGAATACTCAGCAAGTACTGATATAAATAGCCTATTTTCAGCTAGCTTTTTCTAAGCCTTCTTGATTTTTCAAAGATGATTTTTAAAAAAAGCTGATTCAAGTACTTATAGTCAAGCTTTAAGAAGGTATAGGGCTTATTGCCATAAGTTCTGTTTTAAAATGTTAAAAAATCAGCTCTACTAAGTATCTGCTGGTATGTCCCTGTTTTCATAGAAGTTTTCTCATAAGTGCTTAATTTGATTTTTAGCTTATGGCTTTTGGAATTTGATTATTTCTAACTCAATTGTGCTTATTAGGATAGAAGTAGCTTATTGTTCTTAAGTTTGAGCTTATTTTAGTTTCTTTGTTTCATTAGTTTAAGTAAAACCAAAAAAATTACTTTATGTCATTGTTTTAAGCTCTTTTTCAGCTTATTATCTAGTTTTCTAAAAAGTTGTTTTCACAAAAGTAGCTTATTTTAAGCTGCTTAACAACTTTGCTTTTTAAAGTTTTTGCAAAAAAATAAAAAGGGAAGAGGGGAAATCCAGGGTGATGTAAAGGCTCGAACCCTGGACCTCTACCCTCCTCACCTTTTTATAACACAACACACCAACAAACACTATCCACTGCGCCTTGTGACTTTTATACGTCCTAAGATGCGTTTAATATTCTTTTAACCCTTTTTTGAGTTTTAGTTATAATTAGCACTATCGAGTGCTTTTTTCGATTTTTTCGCGGCTTATTAAGTGTTATCTCTTTAGATTTAATATTTTTCCTGCATCCCTTGGCTTATCTTAAAGCTACTTTTTAGAAATTTTTTAGACTTTTAGCTTAAAATTTTTTATTTTTAAGTGAATAATCTTGTTTAAAAAAAATTTAAAAATTCATAAATATTAGAAAAATAATCAAAAAATAAAATTCTTTTTATACAATTTGTCTTAATTATATTTTATATTAGGTTTGAAATTTACTTTCGTAGGGTTAATATTTTGTAATTTCATTTTTTTAAAGAACGGGATTTCGTTTCCGTTCTCGTTTTCTTCATTTTTTCAACTTTAAGTGTTCTCGTATTATGATTATCCTAGGGCCTTTTCTATAGTGAGTAAAATGAGGATTAGGCAATTAGAAAAATCATTTTAGGTTTAAATTTAGATAATTTAGGATTTAAATATCGCGTTTTTAATTCCCGTTTACGTTTTTATTCATACGTGTTTAATTGTCATTTCTTGTTTACTTGATTTCGTGCATTTATTTACTTGTCATTTACATTTACTAGGATTTAGGAACCCAAATCAAGAATCTTTAAAACCATTCAAAACGTGAGATCACGGACTTAACCGATTTTCAATTCACGCTTCGTCGAGGGAAAACGACCCGGGAGGTTTTTGAGACAACTTTGGTTAAAAGTTTTGTTCTCGACCCTCCGACGGGAAAATACTTACTATAAACTAATTATTGATATAATCCTTAGTATACTATATTATAATTTATTATAAGCGTATTCGAGAGCGTAATAGGAGGTGAAAGTGGGAGAAAACATCCCCCACCCGCAGCCCCCGTCCCGCCCGATTAATATATACACATATAAAAATATATGTATATTTATATAGTATTTTGTTACTATTTACGTAATAAAAAGTATTTCTCTAATATTGTTATTTTTTTTATCTTTGTAATATTGCAAAATTGTTATTATAGAAACTTGTTTAATGTCATATTTTTAAGGTGTAACTTTTTATAGTGTAATTTATCATTATACATGTATGATATTATCATGAAAACTTAATAAACCTTGTTTGTAATTGATTATTAATAAGTTTTTTAACTTCTTCAAGTTATTGTTAACAGTCTAAAATCAATAATTAATGTGAGAATGTGCTCTTTGTCGAGAATTGTGCACACAAAAAGGACACCCGATAAGGATCCCTCCCGATTAGTACGTGGGCGGGATTTGGGGAGCAACACGCCCAACGGGGAGCCCCCGAATTAAATCCCCGACGGGAATCGGGTAGATTTTGGGAAACTTTAAATGCGTGTTTGGTGAAACACGGGGAATGTCCTTTCCCGCCGCCCCTACCCGCCACAACCGTCCGCTCCCTAAATATGTAACACAGTCTCAGGATCTTCTCAGGAAAATCTGAGAAAATTTTAAGGGGCGTTTGGTTCGTATATTTTGGAAAGATTGTAATCAGAATTTTTTTCGATTCTTTTTTTTGCTTTCCTCTGCTTTAATATTGTCACAGAATCATGTCTAAGACATGAGTTTTATGTGGGTCTACGTACAGCATGATATGTACAATCGTTACGGAATCCAATTGCTTTCGAATTCAAGTCTGAAAAGATTTTGAACTTTACCTTTTTTGTGTATACATATGATTTGTGCTTTACCAAACCAACACCACCTAATATTCCATGTCATTCATATGTTGTTTTTAAACACGCCCATTGCACAAATTTGCATATACAAATGTACGTTTAATGTACTTCTATGCAATGTCATGAAATCTTAAAAACATTTTTAGCCATTTACCTCAGCACGATCTCACACGATTTTCTATTATTGACGAAATAATTACTCTATTATACAATCACCGACCCCGTTTTACTATTCATAAATTTATTTTTATCTTAAAAATACTAAACACATAACATAAATCTAAAAAAAACAAATGTTATAACATAAATGTGTTGTTAGCAATGTTTTAAATTCAGGTTAACTCGGCCAGTTGAATCATGAACTGGATCGGAGACCGGGTTGGATGTGACCGGGTTTTAGCTTGTTTAAGAACGGTATTTGACCGCTGGTTTTTTGTTGACTTGGTTTGATAAACCCGGCCGTGTCGTGACTTTAAAAAAAAAATTATAACAAAAACTTTCTTTTTCATAATTTTTTCTAAGTTCAATTGACAAATTAAAGTTGTGATAACTCTTAGTTAAAAAATAGCTTAAAACACCAACTGGTATTGTTTTATTATAGTTTATTAACGTAAAATCATAAGTTGATTGTTTTTGCAAATGTTTGCTATAATTTTATAGACATGGAACTTTAAAATTAAAGCTTACTAGTAATAACTTAATATATTTCATAAGTTAATTTGAACGTAAGATACATTATATGATCATACAGCACTATATACTAAACATATGAAAACTAAATTAATAAGTAGTAAGATACCTGGTTGACCTACTTTCACTGGATGAACCAGTGACCCATTAACCATATACCTAGTGAACCAGTATTAAATCAAAGTAGTCAAATTAAAAAAAAACGATTTTAAACATTAATCGTTAGTCTAATGGTTATCATCTTGAGTACTCTAAAATGAGGTCAAGTGGTCAATCCTATTTCACTTATACTAAGTCTTTAATCTTTTAGTATAATGCATGAAACAAACTTTTTAGTAATGTGGTAGTTTTGTTATGTACATGACCAACAAATATATATAAATGAGGTTTTTTTTACCCACGCTCCGCTGCGGAGCGTCAGATTTTACGTTAATTTATGTTAGATGGAGAAATTTAAGTGGTTTATAATTTCCAAGAGTGTGTAGTAATCGTTTTGTGCAAACAAAGATCAGAAAGTCAGAGCTATGACCGACGAATGATTAACAGAATAGTAGTATGACAAAAATTGTATATGCGTGTTCATCATGTAGAGGCACAAAAAAATTGTAGAGAATCTTATTGAAGTTCTTGGCTTGCTCAGTCTTCTTCGTCACTTCCAATGATGCTTTCTCTTCTTCGTCACTTCTAATGATGCTTTCTTTCATACTACACTACTTTCAATAATACTCACTATGCACTCCTATCTACTGAACTGTATTTTCACATTCTATTCTAGCTACAACTTTTCAATTCGGAAACTTGGTTAGCCATTGAGCCTTGGGATATTGCTAACCTGATTGAAATGACACTTGTTGATGTTGCTACCATCTTAAGACTATCTCGCTATTCACTTGTTAAAATGACACTTGTTGATGTACAAGTCACAAGATCTCTATAAATCGGATAGATCAGATATAACACCCCGTGTTTTAGAGTCATGGACGCCGTCAATAAAGCAACTATGTATTTTTAGTATTGTACGCGTTTGCTTTAAATCGTAATCGTTAAGTTAAATCGCGTAAGCTAAAAATTATCGTTCAATGTAAACGGGCATCAAACAATTAAATGTTTACATCAAGCAAGTGTTAAGTAATTATTTTGAGGATAATTATTGTAGGAACCCGATTAACACTTCACTTCATAACACGAACACGAAGCAAGAAACTAGAGAGAGAGAGAGAGAGACGAAAATGAGAGAGAGATGAGAGAGAGTTGAGAGAGAATAAGAAATTGCTGATAAAAGAGTAGGGTCACTGCTCTTGGTCCGTCATTTACCGTCCCGAGTGGTAGGTCATGTCGAAGCAATGCAAAAGTGTGCCCGTAGCGGATAAAGGAAGTACAAGTGAAGACGAGGAGGCACGAAGACGGAGAACACGGTTGATAGCGAGGTGCGCTCCATGCCGGGCTATCTAACCGAGGAGTTAGGTCAGCCGTTGATGCCAACGCGGAGGTGTCCGAGGTGATCACCTCGAGTAGAGTTAGCGGAGCGATAAGACTCCAATGGACCATGGGTCGTGGGTCGCGCATACGCGTATGTGACAGATGGTCGTATATCGGAAGGCCGCGTAGTTGAGTGATAAAGTAATGTTTATTGTCAAGTAATAAGAGAGAATGAAAGGCTAAATTGAGATGGTGTGACTTCCGAGGGATTGTGTAGATGCGTAAAAACAACAGCCTCCGGTCGCTGGACTCGTAGTTTCGTGATGGAGAATATGATTATCGTGCAGGAATACACAAGGTAGTATGGAGTACCCCTTCGTAAATCCATGGGGTGGGAGCGCGCGCGCGAAGCAGTATGTCCCTGGGTAGTAAGTGTAAGAGCTCTATGAATGCTGCAGCTAGTATGCGATTCTTCTATATAGGTGTGCGCGCGAGGAATTCAAGTACTTGTTAGATGGGTATGGAGTCACGGGAGGACTTCGTGAGTGATGTATCTCTATAAGCGTTGGATATAGATAGCTGATAGGTCGGTGATTGTATAGATTGGGAGGAGGTAGGGGTTAGGTCAAACCGGTGAGAATGAATATAATAAAATGCTTTGGGTTTCTAGAGGGGGATAGTATGAGGAGGAGAGGCATGAAGGGTGAGTCGAGTGGGGGGGACTAAGTAGTGGACGCAGGGGGCTGCGGATTCTTTCCATCAATGACACCGTAGATTGGTTTATTGGTGCAAGTGTCACATCATTTACAGCGGATGTCATGAGAGCGCGTGCAGGTGCGGAGGATAATGAGGAAACAGGGCGTTGGGATCTGTTGGTGGATGGATTCGTTTTCTTAGTTGGTAAAGCATGGTATTGTGTGAGGTGCGATGTAGTTTGTGTGCAACAGCGCATACGTGGAGGTATTCACGGATATTTGATCATAGTTATAGGGATTCGCGATATTATGCGAGTGTCTTCCTAGTGTGAAGATGCTCTGTATGTACCCTAGTATAAGGGTTGCGTGATATGTCTATGAGGGAGAAGTCTAATAACATATGAAGCATTGCATGAAAGATAATGGGTAAAAGGACGGATATACTTGAGGATATACGGGAGCGACGGAGCGTGAGTAGTGACTTTATAAGGTTCTGCCCTGTTAAGTAAGTCAACTCGGTAGTCTACACATTGTCGAGCGAGTGCGATTCTTCAGTATGTATCTCTAATGGGGGTTGGGCATTCAGCGAGAGACGGGGTATGATATGTGTGTAGAATTCACAATATGTAGGGAGTGCGAGTTTTCTGAGCACACATACAAGTGCCGTTGGAACACGATCAGACCATATATCGACGTCTTTTGCGTAATTTGAAAGTGTTGGAGAAATTTATAACTATATCTGGTGTCTACGTATACTTTGAAGCAGGAACGTGACAGAGTATGTCCGAGAGTTAGAACTCGTAAAAAACCTGCGGCGTGACGAAATACGCGACACTCGGTAAATAATGTCCGCAAGTAATAACATGGAAAAACTGCATTCTGTCATCATTGAGTGTGTTTCCAGAAAACGTAATGTGTGAAATATACTCTGCAGTTAACACAATATCTCCATGCACAGATAGGTACAAGTATATACTCAAATCATATAATGAAGAGCAAAAACGTGAATATGTGAGACACACAACATACGCGGCCAAGTCACGGGATGCGATACAGAGAGCGCCGCATAAAAAGACACTACTGTAAATATCGTCGTACATCCAAACACGACGTATCAATAAGGCATATCGACCACATACGCTGTATCGTCTAGACCTCAGACGTAGCGCCTTAACATATAGAATATTTCGAGTAATACAGGCACTCTGACACAGATTCCTGAACAAACTAAATTTTGAACATAGTACATAAACTACGTCAGCGCAGGGAACACATTATACTGCCGACATCTGTCTATCTAGGACATTTTCTGAGGCAGACCACAGACTCCAACGTCTATAGCAACCATGATAGCCATCTACAGCGAGACAGGCGCTACATCTCTACTTCTCTGACATAATCTGAGACTCCTTGCATCGAAGATACGTGGAGACACAACAATGCACGACATACACACATGCCTTCAGTCCAAGTGAAAAAAGCAGCAGGGATAAAGACGGTTCAAGATCTGAGTTACATGATACCACAGAAAATTTTACTTCACTGAGTTTCTTCTCGACTCACGTGTCGGGATATCTCATATCTCTTTATACAACAAACACTCAAGGTAAACAATCGTCTCACTCAACTATTCCACTTCTAGAACGCTCATCCTCTGACTCGAGCATCTAGATAGCTCTTACCTACCATGGTCAGCCAATAGTTAGAGCTAGACAACCCTCATTAGCCACGCTAGCAATCCCCAACACAATGATTAGATGATGGGACGTGGCACATTATCCAAGGGCTACAATTGATGGATTAGAGGCGGTTTGGGATGAAGGGCTAGGATTTGATGCTTTAAAGACGCTCCTCCTTCTGGATCCTTCTACTTAGCACTATAAATAGAGGAGGCCTCACACACTTGGAGGATATCTAGCTTATTTTGTAGTAGTTTTTAGCAGCTTAATTAGTGTAGCACTTTGCTTATTGTATTTTCAATTATTTGTATTTCAAAGTATTGTAACCTCGTTCTTTATTAATAAAATTAAAGTTTCATTTATATTAAGTTTTAATCCTGTTTTTACTTTATTGCAAAATTGTTTAATATTGATTTAGAAATCACCTAATAAGCTAATTAAGCTCTTAAATACCTAATAAGCTAGTTCATACTCAGTTATGCTTATTCAACTCAACTGAATAACTGTAACGACCTACTCTGGAAAGGAGGCCGAAACGTCATAATCATGGTGTCATATCAAAGCATAATAAAGGCATAAAGTCATAAATGATAACATAGGACAAGGTGGAAAGCCGGAATCAAACATCGGCTCCCAGGTAATAGATCAACATGAATAGCGTAAGAGAATCTAAAGGAAGAAACATGTGCCAAAGATAGTATATACAGCACACCAAAATGCCTGCATATAAAGAAAGGAAAGCTAAATGGGTCACTTCCTAAGCAACACACTCTCTCAAAGCCCAATCTCCCTCAGATACCTGCCGTATATGAAAGAAGAAAGAATAACGGCTGAGCATAACTCTCAGTAACGGATATAAAATACAATGAAAGTAATAAGTACGAAATCCTGATAATAAGTATAAAAGCAGCGGAAAGATCATGATGTCATGGAAACAATGAGAGAATGCGTCATGGAATAGGAAATAAACATGTAAAGCATGTAATACGAAAGTAAAATGCATGAAATATATGGATATTATGAACATAAAATAAAAGGAATGCCCACGAGCTCAATAAATCAACATTCATATAAAAAATGTCGTGAATACATGCATATAATAGAGGGGCTGCCTCAACATGTAATAGAGGGGTGACCTCTTATAATAATATGGGTGGAGGGATCAGCTCCAATGTGATGGGATGTAGAGCACACACCAACCAATCACCATGAACGTGTAAACATGTAAACTAGGATGCACCCATTCGCCCCAATAATAATAATGGCCAAACATGAAATATAACATGGTAACATGAAAAGGGACGCCGCGTGAAATCACTCTCAACGCGAAAGAGTCGTGACACAGGTGCCTCATGTGTCACGGTCATGGTACCTCCATGACTAGGTGGTAAGTCATGTAAATCATGGTCATGCGTATATATAGCTCGGGCAATAGAATAAGTCTTGAAATCAAACATGTAAAGGATCATGGCAAAAGACATAAAAATGGGGAAGCATAGCAGTTCTGGGGATGAATCATGAAAAGAAAGAATGTCCTTACTGAAAGGACGGAATATCCGTACCTTAAGTCCAACAAAGAAAATGAAAGAGAAGGATGAAAGAGATGGAAACTACTCCTGCTTCATGTGATCTACATGTTAAAGGACATATATAAGTTACTTGTTCATGATTAAGGTTACTTTCCATTTTTTGTAACTTTCTATTTTTAGTAACTTTCTATTTTTAGTAACTTCTATTTTATAACATGATTCCTTGATTAGTATGTTCCAAGATTATCAATTCCATGTTTATTATGTTTCATGATCTATTCTAGTTTATATTGGGGTACTTTTCAAAAATGGATGCAGCTACTAATTAATAGGTAAGTTCCAAAAATAGACTTTCCTTAATTAACTTTCCATAAATGATAACTTTCCTGATTTAATAAGTTTCCATAATTAAACTTTCCAAAAATAGACTTTCCAAAAATAGCAGGTTTCTATATATAGTAAGTTTCCATAAATAGCATGTTTCTATAAATAGCAGGTTTCTATAAATAGTAAGGTTTACATAAATAATATCAAAATGACATTTTCTACCCCCCAACTTATTTTTCTCAGATCATAACAAATATAATAACATGCTTAAATCAGACCCCAAGGTTTCAGAAATTACAAAACACCCCCTTATACTCTTAAAACTCAAATCGGGTAACAAATAAGTGCACAAAACCCTAATTAAAATTTTCCCCAATAATTACACAATTTTTATACATTCATTAGCATGTATTGGACCTGGGAAAATATTATAAAAAACCCGAACCTAATTCGTTTCTTTCCTTTTTCCTTATTTTCGAAAATTGGCAAACAATGATAAATCTCCAATAATTATTAGAATTACTTCTAAATTTTTCCAACAATTTTTCTGAGTTATATGTGATATGAACAACCTTAGAAAAATATAAAATCAATTTTACAAATAGTTTTTATGCCGATTTCAATACTAGCTAGAAATTAGGGTTTCGAATATGATTTGATTTATAAAACAAATAAAGATGCCCTGAGAACATTTTTCTTATGCATAGATAACGAACTTATAGATGAAAGGAGTTGTAAAAAATACCTTTGATGATCCTTAGTGATTTTATGAATTTATGAACCGATTGCTTAATTCGAACCCAAAACCATACCAAAATCGAACAAAGCCTTATAAAATTTTCCCACTATTTTTCCCACACTCCTTGACCACGGAAAGAGATGGATAAGAAGATGGAAGCTACTCCTGCTTAATGCGATCTACATGTTAAAGGATATATATAAGTTACTTGTTCATGATTAAGGTTACTTTCCATTTTTAGTAACTTTCTATTTTTAGTAACTTTCTATTTTTAGTAACTTTCTATAATTAGCATGATTCCTTGATTAGTACGTTCCATGATTAACATATTCCATGATTAGTATGTTTCATGATTAGTATTCTTGTTATATTGGGTACTTAATTAAATAAAATATAAATTCGGCATATATACCTATAATAATTTTAATTATTTTCATTGTATAACATAAAGTATTTTAACCTTACAAAAATTTCATAATTGCTACTTGTTGCATTTTCATAATTTATAGCATTAAAATGAATTTATTTAAGCTTTTATGCATTTTTCTTTCATTAGGGGCATTTTGGTCATTTTACTCTTATTGAGATTTTTAGGTTTTACAACTCTTCCCCTCTTAAAAGAATAATTCGTCCTCGAATTAGAAACATGATACAGCTGAAAAGGACATACCAGATCATGGAAGGAAATGAGGATAAGAAGTCCGTATAGACTCCTCGGTCTCCCAAGTAGCTTCCCGCTCGGGATGATTCCTCCAAAGGATTTTGACAAAGGGGATCGTCTTGTTCCTCATGACTCTGTCCTGACGGTCTAGAATAGACTCAGGCTCTTCCGTGTAAGATAGATCCTCACGGATCTGATCGAATGGATAAGAGACAACGTGAAGAGGATGATACTTGTAACCTCTGAGTAATGATACATGAAACACATTGTGAACATGAGATAGCTGAGGAGGTAACGCCAAACGATAGGAAACCTCACCAACGCGATCAAGAATCTCAAACGGTCCTATGAAACGAGGACTAAGCTTGCCCTTGATACCAAAACGCCTGACTCCACGTGTAGGTGATATTTTCAAGAAAACATGTTCACCCGGCTGGAACTCTAACGCTCTGCGATGTCTGTCGGCGTAACTCTTCTGACGAGTCTGAGCTTCCTTAAGCTTTTCCCTGGCGACGGCGACCTTTTCATTAGTCACCTCAATCATCTCCGGACCCTCAAGAATACGTTCACCTGTGTTTGAAATGGAATGTGTCTACGAGATTTAGATTGATCTCTTGGCTCTAGACTCGATTAGTGCATTTTGGTTTTAGTACTCGGAGGCTGGAGCAGACTGCCACCTATTCAATATCAACAATCTCGGAGTGAGATGTCAATAGATAACGTGTGTATCTTTGTGACAAATGAGACAAGTTTCTGTTGAGAGAAACCCGAATGGCTGGGAAGGGTTGTGCATTGCATCACTGGGTCCATGATGTCGTTTTCAATGTCAGCAATCAACTTGTGATTCTGACAGCATATGTATTGACCCAGTTTTTGCCTTAAGTTGTGTGGAGGGCTTCTTTGTTTACACCCTTTATCCATACATTTCTTTTTAATTCTTCAATGCCTTCAATGCTTACCAAGACATCATTACTAACACCTTGTTGTGATTGTTCCAGTGTTAGCTCAATCTTAGTCGGCATTATTCCCATATATATTCATCTCCAATCATACCTAAGGACTGCTATTTCTAACTTTGGATTATCCTTGGGTAGATCCTCTGGTTCTGGTTCGATCATAGGATTGATTCCAAACCTAACCACCTTATGACTTCAGAATTGTCATGAAATTAAGATGTTGTTGGGTGTAAGATCAAACCATAAAACCTTTTCTTCCTTTTCAGCACATTGAGTCGAATAGATCATATTTTAATTACATTTTCCCCCCTTATTTTAAATAATAAACACTTAGTTTTTTAAATACCTTGTGATTAAAATATGTCTTGAAAATTTTGTGGGAGAAAATATTATCAGCATGAATGGTTTGGAACATTTTGATAATGTTTTAAATACATAAGAGTTGTCATTGTTGATGTATACAAAAACATTAAAACTTTGTTTTTTGAAAAACTCCCCCTTAAAAATAGGACCAATTGAAAAATTGTTGTCTTTTGAAAATATTGTGAGGGTTGGAGTGTTGAACATACAAGTTTGAAAGATTATGAATTGTCATCGAGAAATTCTTGAAAAAATCATGTTCAACTTTTTGAAAAACCAAATGTTAGAGGACTTCTCTTCTAACGCTAAGGGTAAGCGCACTGAAGCGTACACTATCCTTGTTCTTGAGCTAAAAACATTGAATGTCTTGTAAGAACAGCTCAAGACCGAGAAACGTTAATTTTCTCGTTGTGAGGATAAGTTATAAACCTTCCTTTATTTGAAGTCCGGGTTATGTACTGA
>BQNB010064552.1:0-22903 GCA_026074375.1 Tanacetum coccineum | reverse complement strand
AAAAAGAGAAAGAAAGTTTAAAGATAATCGTTTCGCAACTACCGAAGGAATTACACGAAGGATCGATTATTTATTGATACAAACCGACGATGTAGACTATTGTATAAAGTGGATGATATCGCCACTTACCTTATAAAGTATGGGATGATTGGGAAGTTGACCGTTACAGGAACGCCAAATTAGGTTGTTGTTTTTGATCTATGATCAAGACGTTGTAAATAGTAGTGTCTTTATCATGGTAACGGCCAGGAAAAAGTGTATAGAAACTTGTATTTTAGACTTAATCTATTTGTTTTGTAATTTTTATTTAACAATAATTTACTTCTCTTTCCTAATGACTAGCCGCTGGTTTTACGCGAATGAGGATTTGTACGAGCGTGCACGTCTATTCCGTCATTATGGCCACGTATGCATGTCTCAGTTGGCTCATTGGTTTACGACTTTTGGTGAAAGTTAGAAGGTCCATACCCTATATCATTCTTCATCCTAACCGTTAGTTAAATTCGAATGAGGATGTGATCGAACACACATGTCTATTCCGTCGTTACAGCCATGTATGTGTGCTTCAGCAGCCTTGTTGGAGTGGTACTTCTGGTGAAAAATTGAAAAATGATCAACCCTAAGCCTTATCATGCAAACCTATTTTACCTTTATTAACTTGTTACTCCTTAGCTTTAGCGGTGGAGATGTGTATCCTTGCCAAGCTTATGATAGAATACTCGTCACGGCCGAGCAATTGAGTGAATTAGTTACATGTTACCACATAGATTAGTTGAGTGTTTTCATCTTCCTATTTCGTGAGGTGTTTGGTTGTGTACTTGTAATAGATCAAATAAATGCTTTAACGGAAAATATCCTTAGGGATACATTTTTATAAACTTCTAAAGGCTACTTAAAGACAAGTAGGATTCAAGTCGTAACCTTGGAGGACAAGTAGGATTTTAAGTGGGTGGATATTTTTTGACACCAAATAACGATCTATTTTATAGCACATTTACCCATGTATTTTAAACATTTTATTCATAATTCATTGCAAAGAATTGTTACTTAATGGTTTATATTTGAGAATTGCAGTAATTATGGAGTAATTGGTGAATATTAGCAAAAGGCGTGCATTTTGAAGCTTAAATGAAGATATTTTGAAGATTACTATTCTGAAGACCAATACGCCGTATCTATCAAGGAAGATACGGCGTATCCGTGCCTGCACTCACCAAAGACCACAAAGGAAAGAAGATCAATACGCCATATCTAGAAAAAGTCAATACGCCGTATTGAAGATATAGTATGTGAAGATTCTGGAAGATATCAAACGTGGTCCCTACTCCAAGAAACTCTAATACATCATATCCAATCCCTTAGATACGACGTATCGAACCAACTTCCAGACCCTATAAATACAAAACTCAAAAATGAGTTTTAAGTGTGCTAAATCATATTCTCGATACCTAAACCACAAAAGTCGATTTTCAAAGGAGAAAAAGAGCAGAAAAGGTCTTGCAACGCATTCCAATCTATAGAAGACAATGTGTAATTTCTTATACTATTGTAATCGTTCAGTTTTTGGTATCATTCGTTAACTTGGTTTGTTTACCTTGGCCATTATTATGAAGATATGAATGTTTGGTTTTGTTTATATCTTGATTGCTTAATTTTCGTTACATGCTTGTTTATGTTTATCATTACATACTTGTTTATGTGCTTTTGTATGCGACCTATCATTCAACTGGATCTAGTGATACGGACCAAGTAATCTAGATGCCAGGATAGCTCTCCATATAGTAATTTATACATCTAGAATCATAGGATCACAAATATTGTCCTTCTAAAATCGTGCTAAGAATACACGTCTGGCTTAACTAGTTAACGAAAACTGCCTTTGGTTTATTAAACATGTTGACTAGTAGGTGAATCTAGATAATTCAACAAGTAATGTTCTGATTCCATTGGATAGTTGGACAAGTAGACTACTAAAGTATAAATTGCCATTAAACAGTAAGTGGGTAAAGTCTCTATGAGCTAGGGTTTAACAAGATCACCATTGCTTTAATCCCTAAGATAGATTTTAATCAGTAAATAAGGATGCTTTATGTGAATGCTTTAATTATGACAAAATTAATATGTCTAAGTCTTAGGATGAAGTCCCGCCTAAGTCTAAGAATGATATGCCTCTTCGAGATAAGTAATCATGCACTGAATAAACAAGCCAACTTCTAATTGGATTAATGATGGCTAATACAATCTTCTATCATAAGGCCCGACCGCTCTTTTATCTTTTGTTAATTTTATTGCGTGGGTTAAAGTGTCTTGAATTGATTATAGTCACCAACCAAACTCGTGCCAGTCTCTCAGGCTAAAACCTCCCTTTTACCTGTTAGAATTAGGATTAGAACTAACATAGGATTAGCATAGGTTTGACTTAGATTAGAATTAACTTAGATTAGATAACCAAAATAAAAATAAATTGATAGATTTAACCTCGCTTCAAGTGTTCGACACCCTACTTACCACGAATCTACCACCGACCGGGTACAATGCCCGTTAAAGTGTTGTTTTTGGTTAAGTCGGCAAAATATATATTTAAAACTTGAATCATAAAAATATACACCGCACAACGACACATCAAGTTTTTGGTGCCGCTGCCGAGGAGTTAAAATTAATCTTGATTTTTATTTTATGTTTTGGTTATTAGATTAGATCTTACCCTTAGGAGTAGTGTAAATTAGATTAGTGTAATCTAGTTTAATAATTTGCTTGCATATTTAATTATTTAATTTAATTGTTTCCCTAATACATTGTTCTGGTCGACAACTCAATACGGCGTATCCACTTCCACTGAATACGGCGTATCCAACCTTCTGTCCAATACAGCGTATTCCTTCTTATCAGCAATACGATGTATTCAATCATTTGTATACGGCGTATTGTACAAAGTTAATATATTTTTGCAAGTTTATTTTCCTTGAATTGCTTTACTTTGAATCAAGTCTTACTTTTCCGGAGCAGCATCCAGATTTCGTCCATACCACTTTACCTATCCAGAAAGAAAGTTAACATTGGAGGAAATGTTATACAAGTTCATTGACGAGGGAAAACATAAACACGAAGAGATGAGGGCGTTGATCTATGACTTCCCAACAACAAACGAGATCTTATTTAAAGAAAGAAACAATTCGTTAATTGAGCTCAGATTTAGGGTTCAAGAGTTGTTAAAAGTGATCAATAATACTCCAATGATTGATTGTGAAGTTAAAGGAGTACCTACTAGAGGAGGAAAAACTATGACTCAAGATGCTTAAAATAATGACACCAACGTTCATACTGAGGAACCTCATGTAGTAAATCACGACAAACCAGTCGAATCAAATGAAGTCCTCACCAGTGATCAACCTCAGAAAACCAGTGAACCTGTTGCCCAGCCTTCAAATAAGATCCAAACGCCACCTATTCCCTTTCCTTGAAGATTAAAGAAAGAAAAAGAAGAAGCTCAGCAGAAGTTCTTAGAAAACCTGAAGCAGCTCCACATAAATCTGCCTTTCATCGAGGCCCTAGCCCAAATGCCAAAGTATGCTAAATTTCTTAAAGGTTTGCTGACAAATAAAGCCAGACTCGAAGAAGCTTGTACGATAACTATGAATGAAAGGTGCTTAGTAGTATTGTTAAACAAGATTCCATCAAAAGAAAAAGACATAGGGAGTTTTACTATTCCTTGTGACATTGGCCAATTACATATCAACAATGCTTTAGCAGATCTGGGGGCTAGCATACGTTTAATGCCATACACGATGTATGAAAAATTGGGGTTAGGTGAACCAAAGGCTACCAGAATGAGCTTAGAACTTGCGGATAGATCAATCCAATACCCAAGAGGAATAATTGAAAATGTGCTCATAAAAGTTGATAAATTCATCCTTCCAATAGATTTCGTTATCTTAGATATGCCCGAAGACTCAAGAGTTCCTATTATTTTAGGAAGACCATTTTTGGCAACCACTCGAGCAATGATAGACGTATTCAACAAAAAGATAACGCTAAGGGTTGGAGACGATGAAGTGATCTTTGACGTAGATCAATCAATCAAGAGACCGCCCACTGAAGATGATGAATGCTACGGGATTCATGATTTGGATTGGCTCTAACGAGCACTCACAAGTCTCACACTTTACACAAGCGCGACATAGATCTAGGCATCAAACGCGATACTGCGAGCTTTAGAGACGACACTAATATCTACAGGGTAGCACAGCCATACAACAAAACGACATCATGGCTACAGGATTATTGGACTAGAGAGACAGTGTTATAGATCCATAAAGATATCTTGGAATGAGTTCAAACACATGATTCGTATTTCTATCAAAGGCGCGGCTAGACAAACATCCTCTTCGAAAATCGAACATCTAGACAGAATATTCAGCGAATATGATGCTTCGAACATTGTTGCAAAATCAAACAGGCGATAATAACGAATTTACACCATAGATAGGAACTTGTAACACTATGTCAATAAGTACCATTCTACAACACCCAAGGCGACCAATAGTAAACGAATACTAAACTGAAACCATACGGCGTAATACACGTAAGATCTTTGAAGATATGAGTTCGTCATTACGACGCGAACTGACTTTCTTACCTACATCGCAGTCGTGCCACGACCGGACACTTCCAAACGAGCGCGCTCGAATCATAGATAGGAAATGAAACACGAGGCTGTAGAGATGTTACAGTGGTGTAATACTGAAGGGATGCCGATACGAGACACAAAGACAGCCAACCTACCGGTTTATGTCCAAACTAAAGTCTAACATAGACCGTAAACCGAGACTAAGGCCTCAGCACTACTCTAGACAATAGCTGCCGAGACCGTGCTTCACTGCGCAAATCGATTTCCTATAATGCCATTTCAGCTGATGTATGTGTTAGCGCAGAACTACGGTCACGATCGGCTTAACACAGAGCGAGTAAAAACCATACAGCCATAGTGGGACTGCCTAGGAAGCATGAAAAGAAAGAAAATGATAAAGTGAAATCCAAAAGTTTTTTGGAAATTCAAAAAGATTCATGGTGAGGCCGATGTGACGGTAGTCGAACTTACTAGGCTAAAGGACACATCTATCGTGTAATCAAGGCCTCAAGTCCATATTCTATCGAAGACGGTCTGAAACTAACAGTGTTGCCAACAAAGAACAGTGTAAATGAAAGATGAGCACAAAGATCCGACCATGAGACGATGCGACACTCAATGTCTAGTTAGCATGCGAATGCCCCGATTAGGGTTAGCGTTATATGAACGCGCCGTCAGCTAGTGCAACCGAGTCAGTATGTGGTTTTAAAACATTGTCTCAGCGATAGCTTGAGAACTGTCTACTGAATTACACGCTTAGCTGAGTTATACTCCAGACCCCTCGCAGATATGTTCTAATTCCTTGTGTGAATCTTAGGAGTTTGTTAATCACCTTGCACTAGCGGATCATAGGTGCAAAGTAGCAATCTCATCCCTGTCTAGATTGAGTGAAAGAGCCCTAATTACTTGACGTGTACATTCCTAGAGACCTATAAGCACGCAGGAGCGCAATGACGTAGATGTCTTAGAAACTGTTGAGTCCGAATGCACCGTCTTAATCAATATTCTCTACAACAATCTCTTGATCTTATATACGTTACATGATAGCGCGAGTATGCATCGATTATACGTAACCAAAAAACTTTAATGAATGAGCATACGACAACCTCAAAAGATCACTTTTCCTCTTCAAATCCCATTTATCTCGATAAATATCAAACATGTTAAATAATCAAAAACCAGCTTTCTATACATTCGGGAATGAAATATATTATACTGCGCATATATGTTCATTGATCGGATTTTTTATCAGGAATTTCTATCCTTTTATTTCAATCTACTCCACCAATTTCAGCACCAAGTTAAACTTCAACCCACAGATCAGAAAGCACAACATCATTACCTGCACCTTATGGGATACTATAATCATTTTGCTTCTCGCCTTCAACGGAATTAATCGCCTTAAATAGATATTGGTTATTGCATATACACTCTACAAAACACCACCGACCCACACCGATATACCACCCCGACTAAAATTAAAAAAATACTTTTAGAGATGCATTTTGCATGAACAGTCAAATTTTTTCTCCATATACCTTTCCACCCTTTTCCCCTCCTTCCTACCCTTCGACGTCATCAAACTGATATTATTCCATTACTTTCCAAGACCCGACATTGTTGGAGATAAGACTTTATCAGAAAGAGTAATATACATGGATTGACTGACTCTCCGACCCTTTAAGTTGGTTTCGGACCCTTCCATAAACATCTAACAAACGAATATACTTTTGATCTGGCTTGTGCCTTAGCTAATAACCTTAAAAAATAGATACCAATACGATTAGCTTAGAATTAGGTTGAACCTGGGATACAAAATGTGTCTCTCGTGAAGTCGGAAAATTCTACTTCCCGTAGATTCTTGTGATTTCTAGACTTTGTTGCGTACCCCCGTAGTATCCATTTAGTGATACTTGAGGATAGATGTCATCCTTTCTTAAGAATACCTGCGTACAGTCTTAATGACGATTCACGGGAAGACGCTAGTGATAAGTAGTAGGAAAGAACAGTTTTTAACCAGAAGAATAGTTTTTAAACCGGATGGTAGTCAAGACAAAGAGTCAATCCATATGATGGACATTTATGATGACCGGGTCAAAGATGTTTGTGAACCTAAGAATGATGATTCTTCCACATCCATTATTGTTGACGAGTTTGAATCTCTTTTGGAAAAAATTATTAAACAAAAAGAAGAAGTTAAGGGAATTTCTGACCCAGCTGCTAGACGAAAGGCTTGTTTTAAAATCATTAACCAAGGAAGAGTTATTCATTCACCTAAAAAAGCTTCCATAAGTGCAATTTCACACATCTTTCCAAACAATAATCTTGAGGACTCTTTCAAAATGGGGAATGAGGATCTTAATTTTATTCCAAACAAAGAATTAGACAAAGAGATTCTCATTCCAATCCCAAGAGAGTCCAAAATTGGAGAAGATTGTGATTTTCCTCTTTGTGATGATTTCCAAAGCTTCAAGACTTTTTCAAACCCTCTCTTTGAGAAAAAAGATGATTTTTCCTCTAGAAATGACGAGTCAATTCTTAAGGAGGAGGTTCATAAGGAAACTCTTAAGAGTAATTTGAACCCTCTTTTTGAAAAAGACGAGGAAATCATTTCTAATGAGGCATCTAGACAAATTTCTCCGAAAGTTGATGTTAAAACCATTGTGTCTTTCTTTTCCCAAATTGGGAATTGTGTTAGAAAATGGGCAACAAGTGAGTTTGTAAAAGATAATGATGAGATTAATCATGAAGTTTTCAAAAGTGATAATGAAAATGAGTTGGGAATTCATGATAATGAAGAAGAGGAAATTGCCTTCCTAGATGGTTTACTTGAAGATGAAAATTTCTTTGAAACGAATGATAAAAAGGTTGAATTTTTGGAAAGAAAAACTAAAGAGGATTTTGAAACAAAAGTTGAACCTAAGTTCAAACAAGAGTTACAAGTTTTTCATCCCGACATTGAAATACTTAACCATTTTGAGACTACCTCTTATGTCGGGAGTGATTATGTGTTTTATGAGGATTTTAATCTCGTGGATATGATATTCCCTATGAACATTCAGGGAAAGGTATTTTTTCGGGTTCACATTTTCAATCTTGAAAATCTTTTCTCAAAAGTTTGTTGAACCCGGAATCAAAAATGCTACGGTATTTCTTTCATATCTAGTTTGGGGAGGTTTTTACCTCTTAGAATTTCTTCACCATTGCTATTATCCTCCATAATGACCTAGTTTGGAAAAAGAGTCAAGCGAAGGGGACTCTATAATAAACAAGCGCTTCGTGGGAGGCACCCCATGCTTATCCTTTTTATTTTCTTTTGATTTTTTCTTTACTTCCCCAAGGACAAATCAATTCGGGGTCAAGTATAGCTTGTACTCGGTTAACAAAAACTAAGCCGTTTTAGAGATGTTTTTGAGCTAACAATGTAAAAGAAGAGAGGAAGCTTGTTCTTTTTCGTCTCTTGTTGGTTGTTTGTGATTTTTGTCTAGGTTTTCCGGATTTTGGAAGATTCATGGTTCAATATTGTGGAAGGACAAAGCAATGCCCACAATTTCCATTGATG
Organism: Tanacetum coccineum; assembly: GCA_026074375.1. Classification (NCBI taxonomy): domain Eukaryota; kingdom Viridiplantae; phylum Streptophyta; class Magnoliopsida; order Asterales; family Asteraceae; genus Tanacetum; species Tanacetum coccineum. Next base: position 14,714 of record BQNB010064552.1, on the reverse strand, counting down.
GTCTCCAATCTTCTCTTCATAAAGTGGGAAATCTCTTATCCTTGTCTTTATCGAATTAACATCTATTCTTTTGGCATGACCTTAGAATTTTTGTTAAAGATTCCTTTTGACCCTTATTTTTAAACTTTGAGGACAAAGTTTCATTTTAGTTTGGGGAAGGATATCTTCGATATTGACTTGCACTTCACGCAACCTTGTTTGAATCTTTTTGAATTACCTTTTTGAGAAAAAGTGAAAATTTTAAATTTTTGCTTACAAGAAAAGCTCAAAAGAAGCTTAGTTTGGAAAAAAACACCACTTTTTGGTAGTCCGTTGGTGAGAAATAGGAGTTAATTTTGACTTGACCGGGTGAAAATGCCCTAGCTAGTTCTTTAACCTACCTTTTGTGGGGCCAAGCTTTCACAAATCCTATTGCTTTGGATTTTAAAATGTGAAGAACAAGAAATGATGTAGTTAAATATAAGTGTATTTGTTTAAGCAAGGTTTATTTGGAAAACCTAAAGCTTATATGAATGATTTGTGTCTTTTTACTCCCATAAGCTCTTAACACACTTAATCATACGTGCTCTTTTTAATTTAGCTAAGTCAACCAATGTCTTTAGAAAAAGTCTTACATTTTGAAAAAGAATTCATTTTAATATGTAAGTAAGATTTTTGGTTTCAAATTTATAAGTTGATTTTCTAAAATGAAAATTTTCCATTCATCAAAAAAGATAATTATAAAAAGAATGCCAATGAAAGCAATTCTAATGCAAAGCATTATTTTTCGTGCCAATGAAAGCATTCGCAAAAATAGAATAATAAAGCTATATGTAGTTATTTAATCGTTGGCGTATCCTGTTGAAGAAAGACTCGATGGGGTCGCAACTAAGGATAAAACTATGTAACGTGAATTCAAGGTTCGTAGGCATTCATCACTAGGGAGCGCAGTGGGGGGGGCCCTAAGGTGAAATGATAGGCATCTACGGACGTTGGATTCTAAGCTTTGTAGGACAAGGAGTGTTGTCCTACGATAACCTACAAACGTTAGCAGCGGAGTGGGGGTTTCAACAAAGAACACCGGTTGTTTGTTTGCAAATCCTATTTGGGAAAAGGCCAAAGTAGGGGTTCGAACTAAACAACATTCCTATAGCAAGAAAAAAAAATAAATATGTAACATAGAAAAAAATAAAAGAATGGTTTAAAAATATCTTTTCTCAAATCAAATTTATAAGTTTGTTTCCTAATCTCTTTTAGCTTTGATCGAGTTTATCTATGTTATTACCATTTGAGCTCACAAGGCTTAATTTGTAAAGCTTAGATAATTTCACCAATGAAGATAAATTTATCTATGGTTTGAGTTAAAAGAGTGCACACATCTTAATCATTAATTTATTCCCGGGAGTGAAAAGTTCACAAGTTATAAGTATAAGAGCTTAATCATTTGGACTTATATTGACAATGATCTTGTTTATTAGCTTTGTTTAGTCTAGTGAAAAGTCAAGGATGACGAATTTTCCTCTTTTGTGCTCTATTAATCGGGAGTAGCCTATTTCAATGAGCCTAAAAGTTGCAAACTTGCAATGATTGCCATTAACGTGTTTTAAAGAGTTTAAATGTTGATAAAAGTGAAAGTTGTTCTAAAAAGGTGATTCTTAAAGATGAAAACAAGGGCATTTTGGAAACTTGCTAGTTTACAAAGTGTAAACTTCATAACATTGCGTGAGGACACGGCAATCCTTTAGTTTGGGGAATTTTGATATTTGCTAAATTGTACATTAAATTACCCGGGATTTTGCCAAATAAAAGCCAATAAAATGCCAAAAGAATAGAAAATGTGTGCTTTTGTGTCCAATTGTGCAGGAAAGGATTAAAAAGACAAAAAGAAGCAAAAACGATCAAAAACCGACAAGGAACGGAAGAGACAAGAATAAGAGTGAAGAATCAGCCAAAGATCAAAGCCGGATCAGCCCGACACAGCAAGAAAGGAAGTCAAAGCCTAAAATAATGAAGCCAAGGACTGAAAGTGACAAGTCTTTAAAGTTTAGAAGCTTATTTAGAAGTTTGGAGTTCAAGGACCAAAATTGCCAAAAGTGGAAAGTGCTTTATTAAAGAAGAAAAGGAAGCAAAGAACCACAAGGACCAATGTTGTCAATTTCAAACTGTTTTATAACAACATTTGGGCGGATGCAAAGACAAGGACCAAGTTTGCCAAAAGAGAAAAGTTGTTTATTAAAGAAAGAAAGAGAGAAAGAACCACAAGGGCCAAACCTGTCACTTTGAAACTTCCTTTTACACTAAAAGGGGCGGAGCAAAAGAAAGGGACGAGTTTTGCCAATTCTCCAAACATTTAAAACAAATCCCCGCTTTTCTCGTAACAGAATAACAACCCTTAACAGACTTTCCCGCCAAATTCCCACACAACCCCACTTCGATTTTTCCCACCACCCCGCTCCTCTATAAAACCCAAATTCGTTCATAAGCCCTTCCCAATCACAAGCAAACACGTGGCAGCACCCTATTGGCCAAGACACATCATTTAGCCTATCAAACGGCTACAAATCAATTTCAAAAGATCAAGGGCTATGGGGGGGGGGGGGTAGGGGAAGGGGGGAGGGGGGGGGGGGGGGAGGGAGGGGGAGGGGGGGGGGGGAGAGGGGGGGGGGGGAAAGGTGATTAAAACGGATCATTCTAGAAATCTTCCCTCTCTTCACCTCTCCTCTATAAATAGCACCTCTAGGATCACTTTTTCAGTGGTAGTTTTTAGTTTTAAAAATTCTATTTTGTAATTTCCCGTTTTAAGCAATTCTATTTTTACTTTAAGCAATTAAGAGTTTAAGCTCTTGTACTCTTCCTTTTAAACTTGTACTTGTCAATTCTAGTAATATCAATTCATTTTACAAGTGTTTGTGCTCTTTGATTTACATTTGAAGTTGTTTTTGATCAATAAGCTCTAAATAAGCTCGTTTGAGCTTATTGTTCCTAATAAGCTCAATTTTAATAAAATTTTTGTTGTTAAAGCTTTCATTGATTCATTGTAACTCATTTACACCTAAGCATGATCACTTAATTGATTTGAATTCAATTTCAAGCAACAAGGAAGAAATAAGCTAAGATTTAGCTTATTAAGGTTTAGAGGCAAGGTGCCATTAGGTTTAAGCTTTTTGAGGTCACTCACTCTACAAGAGTGGCCTTAGTTCTGAGACTCCAATAATTCCAGGTTTAAATTCTTAAATTCTCAATTTAGCTTAAAATTTTTAGCTTATTCATTTGCTTATTTCTAATATTAGTTTGCTTATTTCTCTTCATTATCATGATTGTTGAGTTTTGGATTAGCTTAGTAAAGTTTCATTAGAATAGAACTTTATTAATCTCACTTTTCATAAAATCCTGTCATAGTAGTAATATTAGCTTAAAAGAGGAACTAGCTTATTTTCAGGAAGAAGCTAGGCATTTTACAGCTTAATCAGCTTAAGTAGGTCAATTTAAATAAAAGTAGATAAAAAGTTTAGGTAGTTTTAGCTTTTACATAGATTTTAAGTACAATCTTATTTTGACAGTCAAGTTAAGGTGTGTTTGGATTTAGCTATATTTGACTCAAAAAGTCAAATATAGTTTGTCAATTCTGTCCTAATAGCTGAGATAGGGTAATTGTTGAAGTTTTAAAAAGCTTTTAGAGATTAGATAGTAGAATTCAAAAATCTTGAGCTCAAAATCTCTTGCCAGCACCAGGGCATTTCTAAGCAGTTAAGTGTTTTAGTTTTATAGTAATTCATGGCATCTTAAGGATAACTTTGAGTAAGAATACATCTAGATACATTTGAGTAAGTGAGATATTAGAGTTTTCATTGAGAAGTTTTAACTGAACTAGTGCAAAGCCAATTGCACCAGCATGTCAATTGCATCAGCAAAGCATTCCATATCAGTGTAGATTTTTCATTTAAAACTTTGAATTTTTCATTTCTTTGATAAAACTTTGAAAAATCCTTATACCTAGGTAGATTCTAGAGAGTTAGTATAGCTTATTTCCAAAAGTACAGCATCTAAGGTTCAATAATAAGCCTGTTAGCTTATTGGAGAAAAGCTTAAAATCAGTCTCATAAAAACTTTGCATTTGTCATCTTAATTTTCTTTCTAGTTTTGTTAACTCAAGGTTAATCTTAGTTTAGAATCTTTTAGCACACATCTTAAGCTACAAATAGCATCTTCTGTTTTTAAGTTTCATCAAGAAATAAGCTCACAATAAGCCAAATTCCAAATCTCTTTTTAAACAAGCACTTTCTGTAACAGATTTCTATTTGCTTATTTTGTAGTTTATTCTTTTGTCCAAAGTTAGAAGTGCCTTTATTAAAGTTGTAGGGATTAAGCTCATCTTTAACTCAGTTTTAAGTTTTTGCTGAAAACCACTTTTTCAATAAGCAAAATAAGCTGAAATCGCAGGGTCTGTTTCGTACTTTTCTTAAAGTTTAGGGGCATTCGATTTAACTGTAGTGTAAATTTTCTATAGTTCGCCCGCCTACCCTTATCTTTCCTTTATTTCAATTCCTACCCTGGGTTTTCTTTCTAGGTTTATACATAGTTTTTAATATTTTCGAAATTAGTTTTATAAAAATTAGGGTTTTGGTTTTATTAATTTATCAAATTAGGGTTCAATTTGGGTTTTAAAAATTGGGCTTTTTGTTTCCATAATTTTTTTCTGCACCTTTTTTAGAGTTTCAAAACATTTTTCAATAATTTCCAATTAAATTTGTAATTTTTCTGAAATTAAAAGAGATTTTTATGATAACGTTTTCTAGAAAATCATAGAAAATAAAAAATATTGAAAAATTTAAAAATTCTTTTTGCAATAATTTTCTTTTTAAATTTAGTATTTTTGAAAAATAAAAGAAAAATTTTAGTGTTCATTTTCAGAAAAAGTTTATTTTTTGTTAACTCATTAAATTTTAGAAATTCATAAAAAATTCAAAAATACATAAAAAATTCTAATTCTTTTTCCTAAAATTTTCATTTTAAATTTGTGATTTTTAGGTATAAAATTTGTTAAAATTCGTGCTTTAGATTTTAAATTTCAATTTTAGCTCGCGTTTTAACGTTTTGTGCATTTAAATTTCGTGCTAGTTAATTGTTTTTCAATTCATGTTATTAAATTTCGTAGTGTAATCAATCATTCAAAAATCTCTTTACTATTCTAAACTCGAATCCGAATCATTCCTAAATTCTCAATTCACGATTTCGTTGGGACACGACCCGAGGAAAAGTACTTCCCGGATAAAAATATACGAATTGTGTTTTCTCTTGTGAGATTTTTACCTTATATTTCTCTTGGTTGAGAAGTATTTTGGAAAGAATTCTTACAGGATTAATAATATAATAAGTATATTAAATTTGTTTTTCTACACCAACGTCACCAGTGATCGGTCCCGTGCCTAGACCCGATTCTCCCAATGTTCATTGGCCATTGCCAACCACCACAACCACAACTGCAGCAACAACAACAACAACTCTTCCACTACCACCTCAACCACAACAAGGTCCATCAGATCCTATCATCATCAAGCGTATGGGTGAACTTGAAGAGTTTATCGCGAATCTAGTGGAAGAAAATCAAGCTCTAGAAACACGTCTAGACAAAGCCAGGGGAGCATGGGGGGGGGGGGGGATCAATAGTTGGAAACCATGGACTTACCAAAATGATCAGAGAGCAGACGGTGGAGTTTGTTGATTTACAAGAGATTGACCGAAAGATTAATGAATCAGTTAAGGAGGCGGTTATCTCATCAGTAAAGCATGCAATAAGAGCTCCTCTTCGTGCTCGCTTCAAGGATCTCCCTACGTCTGACATGAAGGAAATTCTGCTCCAACGCATGTTGGAGGAGAACTATGACAAGGGACATGCTAACCACCGAGTAGCATATGAAGCATTGCAGGACTCCATCCGTCGTGATGAAAGTGAAGACTTTGATGTAGATAAGTAAGCAAGATTCTCCAAATACTCCGCCTGGGTCTCCACCTTCACCACCACCTCCTCCTTCACCACCGTCAGGTGCATCAGGGGCTTCTAGCATAACCGGAGCCTCCGATTCTGCTCAAGCTCCTCCTCCACCACCTCCGTCCTCATCCACTAATCAGGGAGTTTAGTTAACAAGCACCGCGACCCCAAGTTCCTCAAAGACAGCTGCTTCAGCTGCATACTCTGCTTGGATAACGACTGACACCCATATTAAGCCCTCAATCACAACAATTCCTGATGATCTTTATATGGATGATGAAACCACTGCAGATGAACAAGCATATTCTAGTGGTGATGAGGTAGGAAGTGATCATATTCCTACAGTCAACTTGAGGTAGAGCTGGTGGAAACCTCTCACTGAAGACAGACCAGCCACTCCAGAACCTGCTTGGACTATTCCATCATCTGGTCTGACTATGCTAACAAACAACTGGGCCTCTGCTCTGAAGTTGACATATGCACCTCCACAGGAGAACTCTCTACTTGCTCAAACCGGGGATATGGCGATGTTTATGGATTGGTACTGCAAACGACAAGGAATCACTCACCTGACACTACAAGACCTGGAAGGCCCAGCATTCGAAATCGTTAAAGTGTTTCATCCTGACGTGATTCATCTCCAATTCCAAATGGAAGAGTGCCACAAACTTCTCACCGATCAAGTGGATGATACAATCCTCAGGTACAACGTCAGCAAGCCACTTCCACTGGGTGGTGAACCAGGCCATGTAACCATTCAACCGGACTTCTTCTTTAACAAAGACCTGGAGTATCTACGATATGGTCGCAAGGTTGGCAGACCGGCCTTGTCAATCTCGAAGATGAAGGCGGCATATTATCCTGATGTCGATTTGGACACTGGTGCCTGAATCATTCTGATTGAAGCGATGCAAGATGAACAATTCGCACGATGTATGGTATATCACACCTGGGTTTCAAAAGACAACGATTCTACTATTGACAGATTCTCATCTGAAAGAGACCCGCCGACATAAGGACTCATATGCTAGCTTAAGTTCGACCGAATCGAAGTCTTTTTAATGTATGGGTACAACTACATGAAGAAGATAGTCCTTCGTCGAGCTGATCTAAAAGAATACGTCATAGCAGAAAGGGACTTCAAATACATGTACCCTAGTGACTTTGAAGATCTATACTTGTTAAATCTTCAAGGTCACTTGAACCACCTATCACCCGAAGACAAAAAGATTCTAACTACCGCTGTCAATCTATGGACCAGAAACTTGAGTTATTCCAGACAACGTGTTAGAAGACTTTTCCAGCTGGGAATTGAAGTTACCAGAACGCAGCAACACCTCACCAAACCTCGATGTGGAGGCCACTGATTTGAGTTCAAGATGATTTTTCACACTGTCATAGTCTCTCTCCAAGGGCAGTCATTTTTAGAGATAAATACGGGGTTCAGATGATCATGAGGTTCAATGAAATACACAAGTTCAGTGATGGCACTCTGCAACAGATTGATGAAGCGTTGGACTATCGAGTCAAGGAATTCTGGATCAATAAGACTAATCCAGGGATGAACTGCCAGATTTGGATGAAGAAAGATTATTGATTAAAAGCAAGGACTTCATGTACGCTAACCCGAAACGACTAAAGACAAGACGAATCTTTCGGAATCTTGAAACTTGTTGTGGACGGATTTGAGAAGGCGACTACCGGTTGCTGAAGAGAACCGAATGAGGGGTAGTATTCTTATATATGTTGTTGTAATAAGTACTATGTAGTGACTAAAACTGTAACTTAGGCTTGTATATTAAGTAACTATCTGCTTCACATTCGGATTTTATAAACCTGACACACTTTCTCCCAAATTTTCCTAAACTTAAATCAATTGAGACCCAAAATCTCAACGGATTTGAAATTTTTGCTCGGGGGAGAAAATGTGATTTAATTATGAAAATCTGATATAAAATGTGATCTTTTAAACTCAAGTGTAGGCTCCTCCATATGTGCTAAACTGTTTCGAATATCGATGCACATATTAAGGGGGAGCGAATGGTATATGATGGCGAAGAGAACAGTACCAAAAGACCGACCCCGTATTTACTTTATCGGAGTTATAAGGATGGTATGGTTAGGTACATGTTCCCATGATCCCGCCAGAGCCGGAGGGATCTACCCAGGGACAATCCACTAGTTAGTGTAGAAGTCCTTAGGTATGATTACAAAAGGAGTTATGTGAGAATAAGGGAATAGTGCGGACTGAGATGGAGCTAGTACTGGAATAAACCCAACAAGGTACTAGTAATGAAGTCTTGGTAAGCACTGAAGGGGTTGAAGAATGAAAAAGAAATGTTAAGATAAAGGGTGAAAAGAAAGCAGCCCTCCTTAAACATTAGGCAGAAACCGGGTCACTACATATGCTGTCAGAATCACATGGTTGATTGCTGACATTGAAGATAAGTATCATGGACCCAGTGATACGCTGCACAACCCTCCCTAGCCACTCAAGATCCCTCAAAGGATTCTTGTTTCATTTCTCACGGAGTTCAATACATTGCTATCGTCTATCTCACTCCGAGTTAGATGATATTGAAAAGGTGGCAGTCTGCTCCAGCCTCCGACTACTAAATACCAAAAATGCACTATTGAGTCTAGAGCCATGAGATCATCCTTAAATCTCGTTAGGACACTAATACAAACTATGCTTGTTCATCACACTATCTGATAACAAGTAAAGATCTTAAGAGTCCTACGCATTATCCTCGTGGTATTGCCAGAACATCCGAGTGATACGAAAGTACTCACAATGAAGATGGAAATCCTTCTAGAGCCAACATCAAACAAGCTCTTGGTAGGTGACATGTGAGATCCTCTTGAGGATCAAGCTTGTGACAACTGGAAAGAAACGATGGTGCGATTCTTTATGAATCACACTTGTTCCAGGCAGTGAATTGACGAATCGTTTTGGAAAAACCTTTCGATGTGCTCAACAACAGATTTTCTAGCACATCGACTGTGAACATCTTTCAAAACAAATGTGTTTCTAATGAAATTTGATTTTGTGCTATAAAACCCTCTCGATGTGTCACAAAAACTACTTTCTCAAGCGACACGTCGATTGATTTTCAAATCAAGTTTTCTCTTTAATCGGTAAGATAGTAACTAACCGATTCACTCTTATCGTGTTGTCTGCTTTGAGACGTTCCGATACAGAGAACAGGCAAGTATGGAGAATTTGATGGTTACACATCAGATGATCCGATACTTATACTGGAAATCCTGTCAAGGAGATTCTTCTTAAGATGAATCTATCTGATCACAGGTCGGTCCTCACGGATCCGGAGGTTAATCCAACCAGACTCGGGCGAATGACAAAGCCAAATTCGTCCACATGCTTTATTGCTAACTGTTTTATTACAAGATCAAGTTATGGTGGAAATGAAGATACCTCGTTCCAGTGGAGTCAATTCATAGCCCCATGCTCACACTTAATGTTTTCAATCAAAGACAACATGACGACCTAAAGACCTACAACACAGCTTTCGCTAATCTGATAAGTAATGTCATGATCAAGAAAAGTGTGAGCATACCGGTCTGAAGGTCACAACATCACATGAAGGCAATGCTACTCAACAAGGATGATTAAGAGACTTAAGATGAATGATGATCTCAAAGAAAGCTCAAAGACCACACAATTCTAAGGGACAAATCTCGAAGTTCACTACATAATGTACAATGATCTCTGATAAGTGCTTAATTACACATATCTTTTACCTTCAAAAATGAGCTTAAATGACCAAAAACAGACAAAAACTGCCAAGGGGTGACCTTGCCCTTAGCGGGAGATTGTGTAGGATTATGAAAAAGACTTCGTCACCCACCGTGTATTGTTTAGAGTAAACAAAGCACGATAGCTATAAGTAAGCGTGATGACTTATCGGTATTGGGCGCGGGTTCTTTTAACCCTAGGTGTTAAGCCTATACCCAAGCCTATAAGACTACACAAACTACTGCATGTACATAAACCCCTTTCCAGCCATGGGAAGGGGTTGGTTGTTCATTTTATCACAAAGCTTCCATTTGCATTTTCTCTCACTAGAAATACTTCACTTTCTCTCTCTAGATAATTGGCCAACCCAATCATCCATGCTTGTGTTATGATATCATGTATACTACACATATAGTTCAGGGGCTTATTGTGTCATTTTGTGTTTTTCAGTTATAGTCTTAAAGATAGCTTTGGGTCCAAGTTTGAAGTTTGCTTAAAGATGGAGGGCCTTTCTTGCTAAGCTGAAAGTAGAGATTATGTCAAGCTCCTATAAAAGGAGCTTTGACCTCCAATGTGTGATTAACTCTGATCCCTCTTCTCTATAGAAAATTTGATCTCTCTCTTTTTTGTAACCCTAATTCTTATAAGATCATCTTGATCTTTTGTTATTGATTCTGAGTATTGTAATACAACTATTATTATTCATATAATAGCTTCATACCTGATTAGCAGTGGTGGAGTTTATGGTTGTTGATTTTTAACTGATTGAGATCAGTGTTCTATTGTTTTGTTGATACAAATTGAAATTTGTGTTTTAATGAAAGATCAGATTTAGTTTTTCTTCACGTATGAAAAAAAATATTCTTTGATCAACAACAAGCTATCTCCCTATATCACATATGTGAAGTTAATCATATCACATATGAAAAAAGTTAATCATACTATTAACCATTTATTGGAGAGTTTTTCATGTAACAAGAGTATCATTAGGAAATAAACACTTTGATACATAATGTTTTCTAAAAAAACTAATAAAAAATAAATTAAATATGATTTTAAGTTTAAACCTCGTGCGTGCACGGGGTTTATGACTAGTGTTCTTAATGGTTAAACTATCACTACATTAAAAAAATACACATTAATAATTATTTTTCTTAAATTGTGTATTTTTATATAAAAATGATTAAATAAATATGAAAAATCATTATATTATAAATCTTAGATAAGGTAAAGAAGGAGGATAGTCACCTTAATGATTGGAGTATTATGTTTTGCTTAGTCGTTTTCCGTCGAATGTAAGTTGTAGAAGTAATCGAACTTGAGACACTTTTGAGTTTTGACATGGGACTATCTTTTGAAATATCTGGGGCATCCATTTTAGTATTTTACCAAGTCAATAAAATATTTTAAAAATTGCACTGATTTTTTTAGATGGTTAAGGTTTTGTGAACATGGTAGGGTGTTTCCTCGAAGCAACCTCATAATCATTACAAATCATGACTAGTTTTCCAATTTTTTGTATTACGTACAAATTTATACTTCTAATTATATTATAAGTTACAAACTAAAGATGTCATATGTTAACTCTATATTTTCATATATTTTAAAAAACCTTACCAAGTCATGACATGATCAAAATAGACCGGATATAAACATCTTGAAGCGGTTATGCCAGCTATTTAAATATAAAAGGTTTTATCCTATTTTAATTGATGTAACAATGAGTTTAAACCTCTTAGTACAAAAAGCGTTATAGGTCGATAAGATGAATCTAGATGATTGTTGGGTAGGCCCAATAAGAGAGATCGAGTGAAATTAGTTCCTGCACAATCAAAGGTAAACCGTTAGTCTTACCGTGGAGACGAACCACACGATTGGACTCCGGCGTGAGAGTAAGTACACATATTTGTCAGAGAAGTGTCAGAGTATGTGTGTGAGATATTATTAGAGAAAATCGTACCTTGTGGGGTGTCAAAATACCCCTATTTATAGGTGAGCCAAATATTAGATTTTTCTAGTATTTCGCTCATTTCTGTTAGTAAGCCGAAGTGGGACCCTTATCGGGTAAGGGTCCGCTTATAATCATGACTTGCGGACTTAGGCTCTCCTAGCGGACTTCCGCTGTCTTACGGAAGTGTCTTCTGGAAGCCTTCCGCCCGTGTTGATGCTTCTGGACCGTAGCCCGTTAGTCTGGGCTTAGCTTTGGTCCATTGCACTTTGTGATTGCTTTATTGGGCTCGGGCCCATGTATAATATATGTGGTCCAGGCCCGGAGGCCTATTATACATGTTATACGTCATCAAGTCATCCCAGTCTAGTGTGTCTATTGCATGCGATTTTGATTGCGTGCGATAGATATTACTAGACTCAGGTTCCGGTATCCCTTGTATTTTTTGCTTCCTCCATGCTTATCTTTTCGCGGCGTTCCGTTGCCTTTGTTAGGTAGGACGTTGGTGACGTGGTATTCTTATGGCCTTTCATTTGACTGGTTAGTCTAACTGCTTAACTGTCATCACTATCTTTTACTTTTCATCTTGGCCATTGACACGAAGGTCATAGCCACGTGGAACCATCTAGAAGGAGCTTGCATTTACTATACCGAGGGTATAAATATTCGGCGTGGTTTTCTCTGTTTCTTTTTTCATCTTCTCAAATTATAATCACTATTGTTAGAAAGTTCTTCAAGTTTTTTAAACCTGTTCTCTTTGTGCCCTATTTCGAAGATTTTTTAGGCTTTCAGGTTAGGCCCAAATCGTTGCTTACTTTTATCATGAGCAGTATTACAGATATAAAGTCGGTTCTTACTCTAAAAGCTCTAAAAAAAATTGTGAAACGTATCATATTCCTGATGAAGTTCATTCGCAATTGCCTAGTCCTAACCAAACAATTCATGAAATGCCTGTTGGCAAAATAGGTGTGTATACTAGATTTTTCGAGTATGCCAACTTTCGATTACCACTTTCTACTTTTCTTGTTGATGTGCTCAGACACTACCACATCCATATATCTCAATTGTCCGTTATTGGTGCGGCCAAAGTGTCTCATTTTGAGATCTTTTGCCGTGTTTACGGTTTTGAACCAACAATTGGGTTGTTCCGTTGTTTTTATGTTAATTCCAAAAACAAAGGCTGGATGTCGTTCAGTAAACGCCAGGGGAATGATGCCGTGTGTTACACCAAACCGTTAAACTCATTAAAAAGCTGGAATGATCGTTTCTTTGGGGTCGACGCTTTTGCTTGTCCTGCCTCCTTTCTGTAGAATACTAGCAAAAGCGTGTCAAAAGACCCTTTTCCCGAGTCTTCCCAATATAATGCGGAGCATTATGCTACCCTTGATGCTTATCTGGCTCCTTTCCTCAAGTATCCAGAACCTTTCCTTTGCTTAATAGGAATTAGTCGTAACTATACTTTAGATGAAGATACTTACCCCTAATTTCTGCTTGATAACAATGAGGGTGGGTGCTTATTGTTATATCTTACTTGTGTTTTGACTTTTCATTGCTTTTGCTGACCGTCTTATTCTTGTCTCTTTTTGTGTAGAAATAGATTTGCTCTCCTTTATCCAAACTGCCGATCCTACAAAGGTGAGGATTGGTGAGAGGCATCGTGATAAAGGTGAGCCAAAGTTGTTGGATACCACTATGGGGTGTGTTGTTTCGCTCTTACCGGTTGCTCCTGCTCGTGCCTCAAGCGAGCTAGAGGCAAGTGTGGACAAGCTTTTTGACGAAGGAGGCAGCGGTAGTCATGCGGAGCAGGGTGATTCTGTGAGTTGTGGGCATGGTGTTGGTGTTCCGCAAGTTAGTGAAACTGCAGAAATTATTGCTGAAGACGCAGACCCTGTGCAACCTAGGCGTCAAAGAAAAAGGAAAACGATTGTTTCTGATGCCGGTGAACCTTCACATCCCCCTAAGAAGTTAAGGGAAGATCACGGAACTTCAACTGGGCCATTTGTTGCTGGTAAATCTAGGTCCGCACTCCAGAGATTACTTGTTGGAGCTGTGTTGAATCCGAAGGTTGGGGTTGTGGCCTTACCTACCCTACCCTTTATTACTTTTTCTATGTCCGTGACACCAGAGCGAGAGGATGGGTATCAAATTAACTTTATGGCTGGGGCCAACCTCCGAACCATTACTGCTCCTCCAAGTTTTGTCATATCTTCAGACTCTTCTTACCATTCAGGTGCTAATATTGCGGAAGCTGAAGTTGATTCTTTTGTCAGGCCTTTCGCTCCGTTGATGACAATGACGACTATCGTTACCTCCACGGTTGACCCGACTACCACTACTAAGGAAAAGTTTGTTGAGCCTTCTATTTTTGGTGGTGGTTCTTCTTCTAGGGCTGAGCATACCGTAGGTGGCTTTTCTGGCCTTACTGGCAGTGACTTCATTGTTGGCCGTATCCGTACTGTTGTTAGCCCTGACACGGATCTTCAGAAAGTGTACGTACCCCAATGGAGTGTCACCAATGGTTCTTGCTTGGATGATGGTCGTACTTGTCGCGATATGGTGGATGAGTTTGCTCCTCCTAAGTTTTTTGCTTTGATCTGTGGGATGGAACACGATAAACTTTTCACGAAATTCAATGTAGAGGTCGCTCGCCAAATATCTCTTAGCGTTGAAGTGAGAATGCGTGCTGAGTTTAATATTAGAGAGAAAAGGAGATTGAGTGTTGTTGTGGAAGAGAAAGATTCATTGCTGAAGGCCAGAGATGATGAGGTTGTGAGTCTTAAGTCTCAGTTGCTAGTGGAGGAGGCGGAAGCCGCGGAGGCTATCCGTCTCCGTGCTGAAGTTCAAGCTTTGGTGGATCGTAATACTGTCTTGGAGGGGGAGAAAAGTAAGCTTGATGTTAAAGTGACAGACCTTGCGGCTACCGTTAAAGTTAGGGAACAAGAGGTTGCTGACTTGGACGGCGTGGTTACTTCTGTTAAGGTTCATAATGACAATCTTTCTAACCAGGTACGCATGTTTTCACTTAAGTTCCTTTCCTTTTT